>PVJO010006407.1:0-89473 GCA_004026905.1 Hystrix cristata | reverse complement strand
GGGAAAAATGGTAAAGTGTAGTTACACTTATTGCAAATAGGGAGGGGTGGATGAATGGAAGGGAGGGGAGGGGAAGGGGGGAAGAGGGGGGAAAACCAAGATGTATCATGTACAGGTACAAAATAACCATGTTGATTATGATCATTATGTATGCAATGTACCAATACATGTTCTTGGTAAAAAATAATAAAAAAAAAAAAAAAAAAGATCATAACCTTTTTATAACATAATTTTCCAAAAATTGTAACACAATCTGGAAGAAAAAATGGTTTTTATTTGGACTTAAGAAGCAGTATGGGGCAACCCATTCTGTACCCCTCCTATCTCTCGGGAGCTATATCTATTCCCCAATAAATTCTCCTACTCTCAACCTCCAGAAAAAAAGTAAGAACCAGTGTGGAAGGTTTCTTTTAGAATCCAATATTGACTTTCTGTTTCAACATAACAACTGGAAACAGTCCTGAAAGGTCTTGGAGGTGAGAGCTATCATGTGGATACTGATGATGTGTATGCATTTAGTCAGTATTTTTTAATAATGATAATGGTGATGCAGTGAGTCAGTAAAGGAATATTAAGAGCATTCATAAAATGCTGTGTAAACATGTTCTTTAGTTTTTTATCACTTAGCTCTACTTTCCATTTATTAGTAACTTTATACTTGCTCTCCAGGAATTAAGCTCATCTCATTTTTCAATACTCTTCCCACTGCTAAAGTGTCCCTACTGAACAGCAAATCTTAGCCTGTTGTGCTTATGAGTTCTTTTGATAATCTAGTGAAATCTAGATCATTTGATGTGAAAAAGAAGTTACAAGTATTTGCTATGAGAGAATATTGGGGAAGCATTTAGGTATCACTATATAATGAAAGTTTTCCTTTCCTTTTAGAAGATGAAGTAAAGAAGCTGTGAATATTTGAGAAGTTGATGTTAAGTCTACATATCTCTCTCTCTCCCCATATATATATTTTTTTCTTTTTTTTTTTTTTTTTTTTTTTTTGAGTCAGGGTAGTCCAGACTGGTCTTGAATTTACTATGTAGCCCAGGCTGGCCTCTAACTCGTAATTCTCCTGCCTCAGCTTCCTGAGTGCTGCAATTATAGGCATGTGTTACCATGCCTGGCTTATATTCACATATATAAAATATATAATGTACTTATATACTGCAACCAGAAAATAAGACTTGTAATTTTTTTTTCAGTTAGCTTTCTCTAACCACCTGGAAACATACTGATTTAGAATAACAAATGATATTTCTTGTTCTATGGATCTGCTGGGTGGGTTTCCTAGTCTGGCTGTGTGGACACCTTTACTTTCACAGTCAGCAGTTGGCTCCAAGTCAGGGAGATGTCAAAGATTCCCTGGTCATATGTGGTTCATCATGTGGTACAGGAGGCATATCTTATTGATGCAATAGTGATGACAAGGTTCCTAAGAGCAGCTTCTGTGGGTAAAGGATTTCTAAACATCTACTTATGTCGCATTTACTAAATCCTGGCCAAAGCCTAGGGTCAGCCCAAGTCAGCAAGGGAAGCTCTAAAAAGAGAGTACATAGAAGGAGGGACAATTCACATCCATTTTTTGGCAGTCTGCCACAGTACTTTTGCACATGCCTGATGAGAAATTGCTTCTGTGTAGTATTTCAGAGAACAGAGGTAAAGGCTCCATTTATCTTAAATTGGTAGCACAATCTAGAACTTTTATGTCATATCAGGACCATTGATCTTGCTCCAGTCATTGGTGGTACACATGGAATTTAGCTCTGGGTTGAGGCAGACCTCTTATGGTCCACTTCGAAGACAAAGTAAATCCTTTCTCTTAGGAGTCTTGTATAGCTGGAGAATGTGAAAGAGTCCTTCCTTAAGCAGAAATTGAGAAATAGTGTGGAGTAGAGACTAAGGGAAAAGATTAGGGAGGGGGGGACCCATTCACCTGTTGACTTATCTCTGTTTCTTATGTCTTTAAAATTCTATCTCATTGCAACTGAATTATCAAAGCAGGTCTTCACTCAGAAAGAAAGTGATTTCTTCAACTTAGTAGGTGGTAGGACTGGAAGTTCACATGTACCCTGGAAGCAAGTCATCCAGGTTTGGAAGTTGAGGAAGGCAGTAATTGTTTCCTTTAGGGGGCAGACTTGAATTTCCTAGAGATGATCACGCAAAATTTACAGATGTAGAGCCAGTTAACAGAACCAAGAGCTATAGGAGAGGGAAGATCTTCCTTGACACTATTAGGATCAGTGAATGGCTCTGAAAATCAAAATAACAATCGCATATTAATGGGAGAAAAGTATACCAACTTATTTAATAAGTTTTATATGACATGGAGTCTTCATAAAGAAATGAAGATCCAAAGAAAAAGTTAATTCTGTTTACTTTTAGTGCTGAGTTTAAAAAAGAAGTGTGGATAGTTGTGGGGAAATGGGAGTAAATGAAGAGGTATGGGATAACCTGGGAAGAAACACGCAAGTCTGGTTGCTCAGCTTCTTCACCTTCAGAGATAAGAAGGAGGCTCACACCAGAGGATCTTATGACCTGCCGTAAGAGAAGATCAGAAAATTCTTAACGACCTCCTTCAAGGAAGAAGGGCAGAGAGACCGTTTTGCTACTGAAGTTTTCTCAAATTCCTTAAAACACTTAGTATTCCAAGATGCTGTACTTTGGGGTAGCTTGTTCTGAGCACTACCAGAACTAAGATGGGCTAGCATTAGAACATTTTGTCATCACAACTCAATTGATGTTTTTATGTATGTGTGTATGTGATTATTATTACTTCTATTTGGCATTTAAGCCTCCAGTTGCTGAAGTGGCTTGCTAGAAGTACAACCAAGATCCCATGGAAATAAGCCCAGTACTCCCTTTATATACTCACTGTTGGGACCAGTATGATTCAACTCTTGGTGATGAAGAAGATACTGCTCATATATCCTGTGACTCTCTGCATCTTGCCTTGTGGTCAGTTTGTTAAATGGCCACGTAACTCATGGCCCACCCCAATTCTCCCAACAGAAAGCCAGCTCTGCACTTTTCTCGTAATCAGATCACATCTTGACTGATGTCATGTTCATGTGAAAGCCTTGTTTTTCCATGACATTTTTCAACCATTGTTTTTAAGAAGCAGAATTAAAGTGTTAAAAACCTAAGAATGCTATAGATTCAAAGATGCTAAAAAAAGAATCGTGACCAGGTTTTTACCAGTATTTTGAAAAATATTCTGTCCCTCTGAAATGTTCCCAGGTTCCCCCATCAAGTTCATAATTAGTTGCCCTTAACTGTTCTTTTTGCATGTCTCTATTTCACATGAGTTCGTGGAATACAGAGACTGTGTCTACTCATCTCTTGGGCCACTGTGTTAAACACATAGTGGGCACTCAGAGACACTAAAGGAATTAGTGCAAAGATGTCTGTCATAATCATATGCTGACATGAATGAATCCTTGGGTAACTGATAAAAAATTGCAGTCTATGTGGTCAGAATGGCCTTGGTTAAAGAGATTCAGATACTAGCATACTTGTCTTACCAAAAGCTTCGGTGGTAATCTTGTGAAAAGGATGAAGTTAGCAAAATGAGCCTGAGAAAGTTTCATATCCTTGTACAGTAAGCCTGAGTTTACCAGAGTATCCATCAATCTGACTGAAATTCTCTATAATATAAAGTAGTGGATTGTATGTTTGGGAATAAATATTTAAAGTGATTGTGATAGTTAAATGATTGTTTCACCTTGAGTAAGAAATGCCCAACTAAACTGGATCAGCACAGTTCTGGATGTGGCTGAAGGGATTTACTGAGGCAAATTTTGGTACCAAGACCGGGGTTGTTACTGTGACTGTACCCATCTATGTAGTTCTGGAGCCTTTGGAACTGGCCTGAGGGAAGAGTTCTGAAAAGTTTTGAAATGCCAGCTGAAGCAGCAGCCCTGGAATGCTTTAAGCTGTACTTAACATGAGATTCTGGTCAGAGCTCAGAAAACCAGAATGCTGATAGAAATTCTGCTGATAAAGACCAGGATCAGGAGGTTTCAGGTAGGAACCAGGACTCCATTGGGATTTGGACTCGAGATCATGTGAAGTTATGCTTTGGCAGAAATTTTGTCGCATTTTACTTTTGTCCAGAGACTTTGCCTAAGACTGAGATTAAGGCCAGTGAACTAACTAATCTGGTAGAAGAAATTTCAAAGCAATCTAATGTTGAGGATGTAGCATGGCTACTGTTGGGAGCTTTTAGATCTATATTGAGAATCAAGAACCAAGAGCCCAGAAGAATGATTTAAAACATTTTGAGTTTGGTCAGAAAGGAAGCTCCAGTAAAGTTGCAGATGGCAAAGTTGGAGCAGAAGAGAACTTCATTGCAGAGGAGGAACAGGACAATAGAAAAGACGGCCAGAGGACATCACAAGAACTGGCAGGACTCTGCCCTTTGCATCCTCAAAACTGCAAAGGCGAAAGACTTTTCTTTAATAAGAGAGTCTCAGAGCATCATGTTCCAGAATGGCAGTGTTCTGGAGAATTTGTTCCTCAGGATTGGGTTCATAGCGCTCAGCAATCCAGGCACTCAACTCCTACAGCCAAGAAAGAAGGAAGCCTGGCTACTGCTCCAGCTGGTGGTAAACTTTGGCATCATCCATCTGGTGCTGATTTTAGGTGCATGCAGAATGCAAGAGATGTGAGGTCAGGAAGACTGCCATTCAGATTTCAAAAGAAGGCCTGGGAAGCCAGGCAGTATGCCCCTGAGAGGGCAGTGCATGAAGCCGAAGGTGTAGTGGCCACTCCAGAATTTTGGAGAAGGGAGGAATGTGGATAGTCTGAGGAAAACTACCAGGAAGGAGCAGAGCCGGCCCCACAGAGAAGCTATGGGAGCTGCATCCACCCTCAGTGCTTTAGAGGCAAAGCCACCTAAGCCCTTTGGACTTCGCATCTTGCCACAGATTGCCCTAGATGCTGGACATGGAAATACAAAATTTAATGTTTGCCCTGCTGGATTTTGGACTTGCTTTGGTTCCATTCCTTTCTAGCCTCCTATTTGGAATGGGAATGTTTATATTGTGCCATTGTACATTGGAAGTGTTTAACTTTCTTTTCATATGTACAGGGGCTTGCAGCTCAGAGTTTGCCTTAACTGTCAGAGGTGACTTTAGACTTGGACTTTTCAGCAATGCTGAAACTGTTAGGCCTTTGGCAAGTCTTAGAGATGGACTAAATGCCTTTTGCATAAACAGATGCACATGAGTCTTTTGGGGGCCAGGGACAGAATGTTATGACTTGTATATAGATGTCCTGCCAAGCTCATGTGGTCATAGATGAGGAGTTTTGAAAGTGCCTGAATTAGGGTGTGTGATGCTGGGATTAAGGATGTGATATGGGCATTACACCCTTAGTATAAGGTGCCCCACCCTGGGTATGAGCAGGACCAATCAAAAAGCATGTAGCCTGGATGGGATAAAAGGGAGAGGCAGTCCTGTTTCTGCTTCTGCTGCTGCTGCTACCACTTGCTGCCTTCTGCCTGCCTTGCCTTGCCATGGACTGTTTCTCCTTTGCAGTTCCCCTCTGCCAGGCCACCCTACCTTGGAGCCAGTTGACTATGGACTGAAATCTCTACAAACTGTGAGCTAAATAAACCTTTCCTCCTCTAACTTTGAGTGTTGAGTATTTTGCCTCAACAATGAGAAAAATAACTAAGACAGTGGTATAACTTTTGTCATTATGTAGGTTTAAGCTCTCCTCACTGAAACTGCTAATTTTAGAAAATGCAATAATTTTATAAATTCTCTGAAGTTATTTGTTTTATGAGTTTGAGAAATATTTATGAATAAGGGACAGAATTTTGTCATTTGTATGTAATTCTGTGAAAGCAAATTCTCTGCATTATTATTATAAGCCACTCTCCTATCACAAACTGACGGTGAATGGCAACTGAACCAGTGAAGTAAAACAAGTATAAAAAAGCTGACTTAAATAACCAAAATGAGATGTGGAATGACTTTTCCATTTGATTTATCCATGATGTACCTATATATAACACCATGAGCAACCAAGATTAGCTACATAAATAAGTACCCTGTAAAGTTATAATTAAGAGAAAAAATTAGTGATGGCACCAGTTCTTATCTTCTAGGCAAAACTAATTTTTAAATTTATATTTTCCTTGTGACAGCTTAATTAATGTTAACAAAATCTAGACCGTGGAATATGTAGAAGTTAACTGTCTAAGTCCATTTTCTGATATATAGAATAACCAGAGGCTGGGTAATTTATGAATAATTGAGGTTTAATTGGCTCACTGTTCTGCATACTCAGAAGTCCAGGAGAGGAAGGGAAAGTGAGCATGTGTGAGACAGAGAAAAGGAGGGAAAGAAAGGAGGAGAGAATTTATCCCTTTTATAAGCAACCCAGTTTCATAACTAACCCACTCTCATGATAACAGCGTTAATCCATTCCTGAAAGCAGACTATCCTTGTGGTAATGGCATTGTCTTAAAGTTCCCGCCTCTTAACACTGTTACAGTGCAACTGAATTTCAACATGAGTGTTGCTGGGGACATTCAACCATAGCATTGACCAGATAGTGTAATTTGTAACAAGAGAAGTCAGGCAGTTTACAGTGTTGGTGTACAACAATGCAAAGAAGATATATATTTATTAAAAATTATAATAATTCAGCTCCAAGGATTCTAGAGATAAGTGAGTTACTCTAGTCTCCTGAATTTGTTGATACAGATAAATACTCTGGTTAAAATTTAAACGTGGAACTTTCAAAGTATTATCTATCCACAAATCTCAGTTATTAAACCTTTATTCTTCTAGAATAATGTTCAGAGAGTGTCCAGGACACCACTAGAGGAAACAAGTGGCTTCTATTGGAGAAGCCTTCAAGTGGTCTCACCAGTCATGAGGAAAAGGACTATGGCTGCTCCAGATGTGCTTTGGAATGGCCTTTCTGGACCTGACAGGTCATACTTTAGAGATGCTTCCATAGACTCCAGTGCCCTCTGGCTTAGAGTTGCCAGATTTAGCAAATAAAAATAAAGGATACTCGGATAAATTTGAATTTCAGATAAACAGATAATCAGTGTAGGTATGTTCCATGGCATCAATAATATCATTATACTTACTTGGATTTCACATTTAACTGGTGTCTTGTATTTTGTCTGAAAACCTCACTCTGGCTTCCTTTTGGTGTGGACAGCGGGAGCACCAGCAGATGATATAGGGAGGAAAGCTGAGGGCACAGTATTTTCCTGTCCTGTTCCCTCCTGGCTGGATTGACATGGCTGGTTTATCCCTTGACAGAGGATCACAACTCCTGTCAACCAGTTCTCTCCATCTTTGGGTTCTGGGAACCCTTCCCTCCCCAAGTTTCTTCTGACTTCTCCAACATCCACATTCTGTGTCCCTTTTTAATTGTACCAGGACAACATTAACAGTTGTCATTTCCCTGCTTCTCTTTTACATTTCCCGCACTCTGAGTGGCACCTTTATTAAATGCTTCTCAAATAGTATATACTAGTGGGCTGTTTCCTGCAGGCACACTGAAATAGATGGTCTTTTATAGACATAGTCTCAAAGTTGTCTTTTGGACATCCATTCCCTTGATTTCTCACAGCACTGGCAATGGTGATTCTGATTCTGAGCCACGATGTGTTGTTCTTCCTTCTCCAGCTGCTCCATCCCTGTTTTCTCTTTCTTTTCCTGCCTCTAATTATCCAGGTATTTCCCGGAGTTGGCCTTTATCCTGCTCTCTCTATACAGTGTCTTGGTTTCAGCCACTTTCTTTAGGTAGAATTGTGCTTTCATTCTTTTATTTACCAAAATACCCATGAGGAAAAACGTTCATAGTTATGACACAATGCCTTGGATGTTCCCTGAGTGTGCAGAGGTCCGAGGAAGCTGGTTAAGATATAAAGTAGTGGTTGTGATGATTAATCTTATATGTCAAGTTGCATAGGTTGTAGTGTCCAGACAGTTAAACATTATTCTGTGAGGATTTTTTTTAAGTGAGATTTACATTTAAATTAGTGGGCTTTGAATAGAGCAGATTGGCCTCCAATATTGTGAGTAGCCCTCAACCAGTTACCAGAAGGCCTGAATAAAGCAGAAGTCTGGCCTCCTCCAAGCAAGAGGAAATCCTGCTGTAGATGGTCTTTGGACTTTGACTACAAAATCAGCTCTCTCTGTGTCTCTAACCCACTTGCCCATGCTCCTCATTTTGGATTTGCTAGTCCCACATGACCCAATTCCTTAAAGTTCCCCCACCACCAATTTTACAAATGGGTGACATAGATTGACTACAGATTATAAAACATGTAGGCTGATCTGAGTTTACCTATACTGTTTTCTCCCTCACCCAGGAAAACTTTGTGGAATACAGACTATAAGTGACGTTACTCTAAATGTGCATTAGATTGTGTACTTTTTCTTGCAAGAAACAAAAATTTTAACCTGCTTAAACAACAAGTACATGTATGGTGTCTGTGTAACAAGAAGTCCATGGGTCAGGCAGGCCCCTGGTGTACTATGTCTAGGCTCTAGTGTTCTCTTGCCTCTGCCTTCAGGTTTTCTGTATGACAATCAAAGCTATTCCAGGCCTCACATCCACATCCAAGCACGAAAATGTCCAGGGGAAAATATTTGATTATCTCTTTTTGAGTTAATGTCTTGAGATCTGGGAAATCTTTTTCAGAAAGCTCCTCCATGCAATCTGAGAGACCAACATCAGGTTCCTCCAGCTTCCTAGGCAAGGAGAATTTCATAGGCAAATCAGAATCTCCTCCTCCACTGTGAATGAAGTCAGCTTTCTCTGGATGCTGTTGTGTGGTTACCTGAGGGAAAGCAGGATCCTGTTTGGAGGGAAGGAAGCAGCAAACAGATTTTGGAAAGATAGCCAACAAAGATGTCCACAGGAGTCACCTAGATGCTGGCTGTCCCTTTGCTTCACACAAACAGATGCTGCTTTGGTTCTGCCAAATGGCACGTTAGTTCCTGTAAGGGAGGTGGAGGTGGGGGATGAGGGGAGAGGGGAGAAGAAGAAGAGGAAGGGAGAAGGGAGAAGGAGGAGGAGGGCAAAGAGATCGATCCACACTGCGTATATTAGTTTTTAAATTCTGGGGCAGTGAGGGAACATATATTAAACAACGTCTGACAGTTTACTTGAAACCTCCTATTAAGTGTTTGCTGTGACATCTCCTTTTTCTTGTATCTTTCCATTCATCCAAACCATCGCACTCCAACACAACTCTCTCCCCTTTCCTATTTTAGGAATGAACTTACATCCTTGTTGTCTCATGTAAGGAAGCTCTATGCTGTTTATTTAAGGGTCTAGAAGCTCATCTTCTGCCCCCAGTGGACTCATCATTCCTTCACTCACCAGTTGTTGAGACAAGAAATTGCCTTCTTTATATTGCCTAAAGTCTATAACACATTTTTATTTTCTTTGAAAAAGTAGTTTTTTCAGATTTGGTATTTTAAATAATGTTAGTAAAAGTTTGCCTGTGACCCACCTCATGAGTGGTTTTAATGAACCAAAGGGCCGAGACAGTGGTGGAGGCCTTCTAGTCAGTAACAGCAGAAACCATAGGCCTGAGTTGGAGCCTCACATAGATTGCTCGTCTCTAGCCATCAGGAAAAGAAACTTCTTATGTTCAAATTGGGTTAATCTACCATTCCAAATTAATCTCTTCTGTCTCCTGCTTCTGTGAACATCACCGTCATCCTTCCATCTGCCATTTAAAATTTTTCTCCCTTGCTCTTTATATTAATACCTTAAAATTTGGTCTGGGGGTGTTCATAGGTACTTCTGGAAGAAAAGTGTCCTGCGGCCAAAAGCTTATGGAGCACCCTATCTGGAGCGTCACAACACATATTCAAATATTAAAGACCCCATACAGGTACAAAATAAATGTGATGAATATAACCATTATATGTAAAATGTACCAATATATGTTCTTGGTTTAAAATTAAAAAAAAATTAAAGACCCTGAGAAATTCTGTAGAAGACAGTTAAACCCTATTTATTCCAGCAGGTTGATTAATCCAGGTTTATTTCATCCCATATCATTTTCGTAGAGAAGACCTATTAATTTATTTTATTTTATTTTATTTTATTTTATTTTATTTATTTATTTTTGGTGCTAGGGATCGAACTCAGGGCCTTGTGCTTGCAAGGCAAGCACTCTAACCGCTGAGCTAAATCCCCAGCCCCTAATTTATTTTAGAATATTCATCTTTAATGGAAAGTAGTAGCAGAAACATTCAGCTAAGCAATTCATAATTAAGAGTACAGGGCAAAATTAAAATTTATTGAGGCCACATACCGAAAACTAAAACTAGATATATGTCTCTCACCATGTACTAAATTAAAATCAAAGTGGGTGAAAGATCTAAACATTAAAACAGAAACACTAAATCTACTGGAGAATAAAATAGGAAGAATTCTCGAAGACATAAGGGTAAGAAAATTTATGAACAGAACCCAGACTGCACGGGAAATAATACAAAGAATCAGTGCTTGGGACCACATCCTACTAACAGGATTTTGCACAGCAAAAGAAATCACTAATAGAGCAGAACGAAAATCCACAGACTGGGAAAAAAATCTTTGCCAACTGCCCCTCAGACAAGGGTCTAACATCTAGAATATATAAAGAACTCAAAAGAATCAACCCCCCCAAATTTAAAGACCCTATCCAAAAATGGGCATCTGAAATGAATAAACATTTCTCAGATGAAGAAATAAAAATGACAAATAAATATATGAAAAAATGTTCAACACCACTGGTCATTCGAGAGATGCAAATCAAAACAACGCTAAGATTCCATCTCACTGCAGAAAGAGCAGCTATTATCAAGAAATCAACCAACAACAAGTGCTGGCGGGGCTGTGGAGAAAAAGGAACCCTTCTCCACTGTTGGTAGGAATGTAGATTAGTCCAACCACTATGGAAATCAGTATGGAGATGCCTCAAAAAACTAAATCTAAAGGTTCCGTTTGATCCAGCTATTCCTCTGCTTGGTATCTTCCCAGAAGAATTGAAAACCTCATACCATAGAGATATACACACAACTATGTTCATAGCAACACAATTTGTCATAGCTAAGTCTTAGAAACAACCCAAATGCCCAACAACTAAGGAATGGCTAAAGAAGATGTGGTTTTTCTACAATGGAGTACTACTCTGCCATAAAAAAGGATAAACTAGAGTCATTTGTAGGTAAATGGATGCACCTTGAGAATATACTGTTGAGTAAAATAAATCAGTCACTTATGAATATACATTAAATTGTTTCTCTGATATAAGAAACCATAAGTGTACATTAAGACAAAGAGTCGTAATAGATATTAGGTAAAAGAAAGATAATATTCAAAAGAGTGGAGAGCTAGAAGGGGAAAAGAAGGTTAGGAAAAGGGAAAGAAAGGGAAAAATGTAAAAATGTAAATAAACCTGCTGTAAATAAGGAAAGGGGGGAATGGAAGGAAGGGGTGGGGAAGGGGCAGGGGACCAAGATACATCATGTATAGGTACAAAATAACCACGATAAATGTGATCATTATGTATGCAATGTACCAATGCATGTTCTTGGTAAAAAAAAATAAAAAAATAATAAAAATAAAATTTATTGAGTGCCCAGTAAGTACTACATATATAGGTGAAGTATAATTTTTTTGTCTCAGTTCTACTACTAAGCAAAAACATACAGATATATCTTTTAGTACGCAGATTTAGAGAGAAAGCCAAGTTTATGATGATGAAATAAAATGTAAATTGGCCTTAAATGTTAAGGTGATTGACACCTTCTTACTCAATACTTTCTCCCTTACCTTCCCACACGAAGAATAAAGGCTAATTCCCTGTACTTTAAATTCTCAAAGCTACTTTCATCACCTTTCACTAGAAAGTTTTCCTTAAATATCTCTAGAACTCGTGGTATATAGCTTCCACTATCATTTTAATATAGGCAGAATTGAGTCTTTGTAGGTCATAATTATTCTATAGGCAGACTAAGGATTCATGAGAGTCTTTTTACCTTAACATTTACAGTAATGGATTGAATTCATGTAGGTGGCTCATAGGTGTCCCTTTATTAGAATGTAAGATTCTCTGGGATAGATTCTTAACCTAACCTCAAGAACTATCAGGGAAAAAAATGCATTTAATTAAACTTAAATTTATACAATTGGGTAGAATTAGCAAGTAGAAAAACAAGTAGAAAGGGATAACCTGAAGCAAAATCGGAAAGACATGGGAGAAGAGAAATTCAAGTTGTATTGGCAAACAGAGATAAAGAATGAAACATTTTTCAATGTTGTATTCTTTAGATGACACCCAGCAGATTTAGTTCAGGTAGTATATGACAAGATAGTTGATAGGATACTAATCATTGCAAAGTTGATTGGGCTATTTGTATGAGGCCCAAGATTTGGTTACAAGAAAGCCATCAGTTACATGTATATACTGTAATAGCTTTTTATAAATTGAAGTACATCATACAAAGAAATATTTCTTTAAAAAACCCAAGCAAAAATAGAAATTGGAAAACATTTTTCTGTTTAAGCCACCTGAATAAAAGAACATAGAGTAACTGTAAAGGGTATTTCTTTTGAGGAAGCTTTTCTCATCAGTAGTTTAAAGTCCATTGGAGTGTACAAAAACATCTCTTGTATAAAGCAAGAAAATAGAAAAGTGATTGGCATTTCTGGTTTTTTATTGAATAGCAAGATAGTGGCTGTGAAAGGAAAAACTCAAGGAAACAGGCAGTTGAAAGGCACAATAAGACAATAAAATAAAGCAGTTGCAGTGAATGTGGAGGCACATTTTAATGCCTCTCACTTCAGAGAAACCAGGCAGAGAAAATGATCTCGAGAGGTTGCCAAACAGATGGCATGCTGAAGAATCTTGAATTTCTCTAAAGATGGGCTTGCCTCAGTTGAAGTCCTGCAGTGGAGGGGAGGCATTTTCTTGAGTAGGGGATTAGTGGATTGGCTCCTTCTCAAAAGCTACTAGTGAAAAGTGGAGGTGGTGATTATGCATGGAAAAATATCAGTGGTGAAGTTCTTACAATTTTCTAGACTTTCAGAACTAATCATCAAAAAGTGTACAGCAGCTGCTCAGCTTGAAGTGGTACCTGTTTTAAGAGTTATGTTATGGTTTAGATCTAAAACATCCTCCAAAGTCTCCAGTGTTCAGAAGTGGGCTTTGGAAGGGGATGGTATCATGAGGGCTCTAACTTCATCAGGGAATTAATCCCTTGTGAGATCATAATTTGATGGCGTTACTGGGAGGTGATGGGAATTTAAGACCTGAGGGACTTGAAAAGAGTAGGTTATGAGGGCATGACCTTGGGGACTATATCTGGTCCCTGGCCCCTTCCTCTCAGGCTTTTTTCCTCTCTGCTTCCTGGTTGCCACAAAGTGAGCAACTTTCCTTTGCCCACCTGCCATGATGCTTCTGCCTCACCACAGGTCCAAAAGCAATGGAGCCAGTCAACCATGGACTAAAACCTCCGAAATGGTGAGCCCAAATAATCTTTCCTTCTTCAAGTTGCTTTTCTCAGATATTTGGCCACAGCAATGAAAAGCTGACTAGCACGCAGTAGCGGGGCTCCTTAGAGAAATGTTTGATTCTAAGATGTGGCAGGGAATATATGAGCCCAGGTCATCTTGTTGTTCTAGATAGTAAACACATACATGTGTGTAGAGTATGAAAGAGCTGTCAAAGGGCCATAAGATTTGACTGAAAGATCTCTAATTGGTCATAGTTAGAACATAAAGCAACAACATAAATAAAATAGTATCGACTTTAAACCCAAAATAGAAAATAAGTATCTGAGTCCATACTGATGTAAATAAAGGGTTAAATACATAAATGAAAAAGAATAGACAAATTTCCCAAGCATTGTGATGTGGAACTTATTTTCTTCCCCATAAGTTAATCTTCTTAGGTGCAACACCTTATTTTTTAAAAAGTCAAAATACTTCTGTATGAAGTTAGCACAATTAGTGGTTCTATAAAACATCTGGCAGGAAAAATAAAGCAAAGAGATAATTGCATTCCACAGATACAAAAACTACTATATAATTTTATTTATTAAATGTTCAAAATAAATAATAAAGACAAAACCGATCTAGACTGTTAGAGGTCAAATAGTCGTTATCTTTGGAAGGTGTGATTAGGAAAGGCAGTAGGCTGCTTAAAGAAGCATAATGCTTTTTTTGGTCCGAGTGACAAGTACCATACTATGTGCATTTTATGAAATGTTAATGGGATATCTATTGCTTGTGTCTAGATGTCCCCCCAAACCTTGTGCAGTCATGCGTGGGGCTTTTCAGAGGTGGCTGGATCTTGAGTGTGTGACACTGGGATTGTTTCATGGTGCAATGCTAGGATTAAGGGCATTAGGATTAAGGGTGTGAGTGCTACCTACCCTAAGGGGAGGTACATACAATGTGGTTTACATACAGTGTAAGGGACAGAAAGAGGCTTGTTGCTTTCTGCTCATTGCTTTTGCTATCTTCTGCCTGCCATGAACTGTTTCTCCTCTGCGATGCCCCCTGCCATTCCACCCTGCCTTGGAGCCAGCTGATTATGGACTGAAACCTCTACAAACTGTGAGCCAAAATAAACCTTTCCTCTTTTAAGTTTGGGTGTTGAGTATTTTGTCTTGGCTGTGAGAAAAATAACTGCAACAGGATGTAAGATTACAATTTTTTCACTTTTTAATACATATATTTCAGTAAAAAAATTGTTAAAGAAAGAAATCGAACTCAAGAGATTTGCCAGTGTGCTTTTTGAAATTTATTTTGGTATGGGCTATAAATGCTTTTTGAATAGTAAACCCTTTTCATAGCTGAGGACCCTGTGGTCCAGCATTGTTAGAAATGTATGTTGTCCATTTATTCACTCATTCCATGATATCCACTAAATATCTAGGTCTGGCACTGGGAAAGGGCTGTCCTTATATTGGCCTGTCTCTATAACCATAAATCATACCAGAAACAGACCTATAAACAGACAATTGTAAAATATTAGTACCGTTGCTATCGTGTAATGTGTACAAATGCATGAGATTCTGGAGATATTCTTTGGTCTCCTAAGGGAAATCAGAGAGGGTTTTGCAATGTGGAGGGATATATGAGTTGATATATGAAGAAACTGACGTGTGAAGTGTACACGTTTGTCTAAAAGGAAGTGAAGATGGGAAGGACGGAATTCTAGACAGAGGTAATTGCTAGAGAAAACTTGTAGGGGCATGATGAACTTTGGACAGTTTTTGTAGTTTGGGAGAGTTGTGGAAAGTGGTAGGAGCTGAGGAAATAGAGGAAGGCATTAGCCAGATTATGAAAGGCAATGAATATCATGCACAAAAGTACTTTATTCAGGAAGTGATGAGCTTTAAACCATTGAGTAACATGGCAAGAAACCGGATGAATGATAACTCGAAGATAGTGTAGAGGAATGCTTGGAGGAAACATGGCTGGAAGAAAAAAGACAGTGGAGAAACTACCATAGTGTACAAGAGAGAATAATGACAGAGTGGACAGAGAGCCACAGGTAAAGCCACTACAGATTTAGAGTTGGCAGGTCTTAGTGATCAGTCAGGTAGAGAGGGGACCAGGTAGGAATTCACAATGATGTGAATAGTACCATTAATGATGATAGAGAAGACCAAAGAAAAAAAGGGGATGGGAATAAGGAGGAAGATGAGATCTCTCAGGAATATGATACACATGTGTTGGGACATCCAGGTGGAGACGTCTAGCAGGTAGTTGGATATATTGGGAATGGGGCCCAGAAGAATGATTTGGAGGTGTGGAAGTTTTCTGTGGTAGATAAGAATTTGGCAATTTAAACAAAGGGAGGCCTGAGTTTGCTTATGAAGAGTTAGTGAGATCATCATCATGCATGAGGCTGTGTAGACAAAAGGGTGAGAGTTGGAGTTATCAGAGAGTTGCTCAGCTGTTTCACCAACCATGGATCCAATGCCTTATTAAGGAGGTCCTGGGGACGTAGACTTCTGAGATTCAGGGTAGTGAAAGAATGGGAAAATGGAGAAGGTGGGAGCTCATGATAAAAGCACATTACCGGAGTTGGTGACAGGCTGGGCCAGTTCTGAGGATACAGACAGTGTGAGTTCTACAAGGGCAGAAGCATTTCACTTCTGTATACTTAGTATGTAGGACATCGTGTAACATATGTTTGTGCTCAATGAATATTGAATGAATGAATGAATGAATGAATGAATGGGATATTGCTGAAGGAGACTAAAATGGAAGTTAATGAGTAGAAAAATTCAAGGAAGTCCTCTGGAATTTTTAGAAAATATGTAAGTGGTTGTGATTTGTATTTAGGACTGCATGTTGCATACCTTCTCATGTGGAAAGCAAATTAATAAATACATTCAGAGGGTGTCTATTGCCTGGAATATGATCATATTTGAAAAAATCTTTTACTATTTATTGATTTAGAGAAAATGAATTTCTATAATATATAAACATCTATATTCTAGTTAACAAAATTCTGAGGATTTCACCAGACTAATATTTAAAAATGTTTTACATGAACTATATAATATCATCTATGATGTAGTCTAGCTAAATGTTTAACTTGAATATGTTATGCTGTTGGTTCTATCTTTCAATAAAGGATATAAAAGTAAAGAAAATGACACTACACAGAAATAACCAGATTAATATAGAAGGTGGGACATTCTGTAGAATGGTTAGCCTGATTTACTAACAAGTCAGATTTTTTTTAAAGGAAGTGGATCTGCAAGACTAGAAGAGGGAGGCTAGACTGGATTAATGTTTGGACCAAGAAATTATAAAAGCATTGTGACAATTATGTATTAGACTATGGACTGGGTGTAAGAAAAATGAAAATTTATGATGTGGAAAGATATGGATCACTTAGTGAACAAAGCAGGATATCTACAATGTAATTTTGGTAAATTACACCCATGTTCGTAAAAAAAGACCTGAAAAGATATGCAATGAACTCTTAAGAGAGGTAAGATCTAATTTGATATTTTTATTTTCTTATTCTTGTTTATCTGTATTTCCTAACTTTTATAAGGAATTTACATTTCTCTGGAATATAGAAGAGTTACTTTTTTGTTTCAAAAATTAAAATGAAGACAAACTGAAGATAAAGTTTAAAAAGAGGACTTTTAGTCTAGATACCACACACGAATGAAATAACTTCCTGTGTTAGTTTTCCAGGGCTGCTGTAGCAAAGCACTAGAAACTGAGCAGGTTAAACAATGGGAAGGTGTTGTCTGATGATTCCAGAGGTGAGGCATCCTAGGTATGGTGTCCATGCATTTGGTTCTTCCTGGGAGAGGTGAGGGAGAGTCCAATCTGTGTTCCTCTCCTAGGTTCTGGTGGTTTGCTGGCCTCCCCTTTATCTCTAACTTCATCTTCATGTGATGTTCTTCCTGAGTGCATGTCTGTGTCCAAATTTTCCCTTTCACAAGGCCATCAGTGACACTGGACTAGGAACTTACCTTCTTCAGTATGACTTAACTAATGAAATCTATAACAACCCCATTTACAAATGAAATCAGTACATATTCACCTTTATAAATCTGTATCTTTTATTTGGATTTGAACTCAGACACCCACAGGCTAAATACATATTTGTCTGTAAAAATCCTCCCACTTCTGATGAAACTGAGAGAAGCATTTGAAAACAAACACAACTATTTATTACTGGGAAAAATCTTGTCTTTTAGAGAATTAGTATTGGTCTCATAAAGAGTGTTGGCTTGTTGTGTAAGAATGAGAAATGGGGGTTTGGAAACAAAATACATATATTCTTTCTACATCTGCCAATCACTATTCAATGTTAATGTTTAACTCTGTGGTCTGGTTAATGTTTAAATCTGGCACCCTCTACTGGAGGTTATGATATTGTTTCCCTTTGCTCTTAACTGGTTCAGAAAGCAATGTACTGTATAAGAACAGGGGTTCACAGCTCAGAATTTTTCATTCTTTATTCATATTGGGATAGTGCTTCATTAATCAACTTATGGTTTGTAATGGAGAAAGCCTGTAAATCTCATTATTTAAAATCAACCATCACTCTGCACTTTAAACAGAGCTAACATTTAATTCATCCTGGCCACTGTAGTAACATCCATAATTCATTATGTTATTTAACCTTTACATTCAGTCTTTCTCTCACTGGGACATGGACTGCTCATCTGAATTTAGCTTTTCAGAACGGGAAGGAACCTATAGAAATACTCCAGCTCAACTCTTCGTTTTCCTGGGGAGAAAGCAGGGGTGCAGAGAGGAAGTGATTTCCCTAAAGCATGTGACTATGAGACTGTCAATGTGAATATATCACACATTACATATTACGCACTTCTCTAACATTTTACAATCGGTAGTGGACCAAATGAAGTTATTAGATATGTTTTAGTGGTCTAGTCAACCTCAGATACTAAGAGATATACAAAGATGCATGAGAGGTGATCTTTGCCTTCACAGAGCTTATTGTTAATTAAACTGTATGAATGACGATCAGAAGTTACACGTGGCTTCCAGGTCTACAACTCCAAATGGCCAATTAAATGATGTTTTTCATAATAATAGGTAATAATTCTTGACTGCTGATTGGTAATTTCTTTGCATAGCCACATAATCTTCTTGATTAAGTGTTGGCTCCTATAGGACTTTTGAGGATTGCCTCCTTAACTGGAAATTTATGACTTTAAATGGGGGTGTTGGAGTCATACATATGCTGAATTGGGGTTTCACAATTTTGTTTTCGTTGTTAATGTGTTGAATAGAACTAGTGAGTGATCCAAAAGTTGCTTTTGAATGGAAATTACAATCTGGAAAACATGTCTGAGTATCGAGTGCTACTTATTGGTACAAGTGTCTCAGCCTTAAGTCCATCTAAGAAGCCCATGCCAGTCTTTTGTAATTAGAGTATTACTTTTACCTGGCCACTGTAGTAACACGAGTCTTACATATCTGTATACATATATAGACCTTCACCAAGAATTAACTAGTAAGCAGAAAGAGAATGGGGATCTAAAACCATTCTGACTTTAGACTACTGTCCTGATCACTTATTTCACTGCCTAAAGAAACAATATAAAGTTGGTATTCATATGGAGGTAGAACATTGTAGTGATTACCAGAGTCTCAAACTCAGCTCTACCATTTGGCAGGTAGATTACCATGGAAACTCACTTACTCTTTCTGCCTGACATTCCTCAGGAAGGTGTTGTGATGATCACTGAATGAACATGCATGAGGCCTGTTTTAGTTACTTTTCTCTCGTTGTTGGGACAGAATACTCGACACCCAAAGTTAGGGGAAGAAAGGTTTATTAGCTCACAGTCTGCAGAGGTTTCAGTCTATAGTCCGCTGGATCCGAGGCAGGGTGGGCTCGTGGCAGACCGGCAGCCAGCCGGCCGCAAAGTAAAGTCAGTAAGATGCAAGGAATGTATGCAAATAAGCAATGCAAACAAGCAACTAGTTAGCTTCTTCCTGTCTTTTATCTAGGCTACCTGCCCCCAGGGCGGCCTGCACTCCCACCCCCCAATCTCAGGCTTACATCCTTGATCCCAGCAGAACAATGCCAAACCGATCAATGGATCAATTTAGTAATCACACACTCTAGATCCAGCTATCTCTTACCACATGAGGCTTTGGGGGGACATCTAGACACAAACCATAACAAGGCCATTAGAACAGATCCTGATACACAGTAACCATGTGTATGTGTTCATAAACATTATTATTACTTGATTTGAGTGTGCAAGGCAGATAATGTGGTGTTTATGAATTCTAAAGAAAGATTCAAAGATGATTTATAAAATGAGAGCCATTTAGGTAAATCCCATTTCGTGCTGGCTCTGGCCACAGATACGTGGAGTTATTCCCTGGGAAGAGTGCCCTCTGCAGTAACCATAGGCACCGGGTAAAAATTCTTAGTGCTTACCTAATGAGCTAAATGCCTTTCCCCTGCTGTTTCCACATCTTCTTGCTTAGAAAACACAAAAGTATTATGGAAATGATTGAAGTCCATCAAGAAGGGGGGAAGCGGGGACCTAACCTCAAAAGTCAAAGAAGATGTATTTGAGCACATTACATCTCTCTTCCTCCCAAAATGCCTTTAGAAATCACAGGCATTTCTAGTTCACATTTATTAGTGATTTTTAGGTTTTAGCATCAAAGGAAGGTTCAGTTGCAACAAAAGGGTTCCATGCTCTTACTATTCACGATGTAGCAGCAGGTGCTCTGCTCAGCGCCTCTCCGAAAACTTTATATAATATAAAATACCTTCCAGAACTGAGAATCATTCTGGGATTCAGCGCTACCTCATTTCCATCAAGGTAGATGTAAATGCGATTATTGCAAATGACTAGAGCTTTTCTATGCACTTAGCTTTTAAAACTCAGATGAAGCTTAATCAACTGTTTCCGATTTTATATCATCGATGTCTCTTATTCTGCACAGCCAAGAAATCAAGCTGCGCCTGAATTAAAATCCAATTTCCAGGCTGCTTCTGAAAGATAAAAAGACTAATTGGTTTGCAGCTTCTTCAAAGCCCATACAACAGGTTGAGTTTTAGATGTTTAATCATTTGCGGTACTGTAGAGTGTCTGTCCAATTACTGACAAATCCAAACCTTCTATGAGCTATTTTATCTTAGTGCCTGTAATCTCACCAGAACAGATCACTATTTCACCATAAGCATCTTGTCACTATTAATTAGGGATCTTACACCAGGCCTCTGTTGCCTATTTAGCATTAAGGAGTAGATGACACATCTCATAGTCCTTCTGCTATAAGTTAGCAATGAGTAAACTCATTCAAATGAAGGGTTGCTGGACTTCCTGCATTATGGTGTGAGGAGTTCTACTGAGCTGCTCCACAGAGAAACTGGTAAAAATCATTAAAAATAAGTAAACTTAATGCCTCTGGAAATGGGCCTTGAGAAAAATAACAAATGAAGAAATAGCTCTTCAAGAACATCCATAAAAGATTGATAAGAAATTTGACAGTGTTTGATATTTAAACAAAGACCACTCTCTCCTGACCCTGTCCCAGGTCAATGAGGCAGAAACAAATGAGAAATGGACAGAATTTCCTCAATCTGATAAAGAGCATCTACAAAACCAAACCAAACCAAAACAAAAAAATCCAAAAAAACCCTCAAAGCTAGCATCATACTTAATGGTGAAGTGTGGATGCTTTCTCCCCACGACCAGGAACGTGACAGCAATGTCCACTTTTACCACTTCTATTCAACATTGTACTAGAGGTTCCAGCTACAGAAGTTAGGGGAAAAAAAGATGTTCAAATTGGAAAGGAACTAGTAAAACTATCTCTATTCACAAATAACATGCTCTTGTATGTAGGAAATTTTAAAGAATCACTAAAAGCTATTAGAACTAATGAAAAAAAGTTCACTGAGTTTTCAGGATACAAATCATTGTATTTTTATCCATATGGAATGAATAATCCAAAATGAAATTCAAAATAATTCCATTTACAGACGCATCAAGATGAATAAAATATTTTGGAACAAAATTAACAAAAAAAAACCAAACAAAAACACAGAATTTGTACCCTGAAAACCACACACCACAGTTGAAAACAATTAAAGAATATCTGACTGGATGAAAAATCATCCAATGTTCATACATGAGAAGACTTAACGTTATTAGGATGGTAATACAGCCCAAACTAATCTACAGATTCAACACAGTTTCTCACAGAACGCTGGCAGATTTTCTTGTTGAAACTGACAAGATGATTCTAAAATCCATATGAAATTTCAAGGGTAAAAAATAGGTCTAGAAGTCCTAGAAAAGAGTAAAGAAAGAGAACTCATACTTCATAACTTTGAGATTTACTACAAAGCTATAGCAGTGAAGACAGTGTGGTACTAGCACCATTTTAGGCATGTACATCAGTGGAAAAGAAATGAAAGTCCCAGAAATAAAGGCATACATCTGTGTTCAACTGCTTTGTGACAAGTGTACCATGACTATTCAATGGGAAAGAACAGTTTAATCAACAAATGGTGCCAGTATACAACTGGATTAACCACAAGTAGAAGAATGAAGTTATGATAGCCCACACATGTAATCCCAGCCCTCTGGAAGGTGGAGGCAGGAGGATTGCAAATTAGAGCCCAGCCTGGGAAACATAGCAAGACTTTGTATAAAAATAAAAAATGGATCAGGGATGTAGTTCAGTGCAAAGACCCTGATTTCAATCACTAGTACCACAAAAAAAAAAAGAGGAAAGAAAGAAAGAAGTTGGATCCTTGCCTCACCCCATATACAAAAATCATCTCAAAGTAGATCAAAGATCCAAATAAAGGAACTAAAACTATAGGATTTTTAGAAGAAAATGTAGGGGTACATCTTCATGCCTTGAATTGGACAAAACACTTTAATATATGACATCAAAAGGAAAAGTGTATAAGTTGGACTTCTTCAAAAGTAAAAACTTTTCACATCACAAGACAACATCAGGAAAGTGAAAGCTTACAAAGCAGGAAAAAAAAATACTTGTAAATCATATATAAGATAAAGGTTTTGTATCTAGAGTATATAAAGAACCCTTATGACTCAATAATGAGTCAAATAATCCCATTAGAAAAATAGTCAAATGATTTGAATGGACATTTCTCCAAGAAAAAATATTCAAATAACCAGTAATCACATGCCAACATAATTGACATCACTTGTCATTAGGAAAATACAAATCAAAGCTATAACTAGGTTTCCACGTCACATTGACTAGGAATGACTAGGATAAAAAAAGGTAAATATTGACAAGTGTTGCTGAAGATACAGAGAAATCGGAATGCTCTTACATTACCAGTGAGAATGTACCGTCGTGCAGTTGCTTTGGAAAATGGTCTGGCAGTTCCAGAAATGATTCAGCAGAGTTACTGTATGTCCCAGCGATTCACTACTAGTTATATACTCCAAAGAAAAAAATGTCCACACAAAAATGTACACATGAATGTTCATAGTAGCATAATTCACAATAGCCCAAAATGGAAACAACTGAAATGACTATCAACAGATGAATGGATAAACAAAACACGATAGATCCATAAAAGTATTATTCAGTCAAAAAAGGAAGTATGAATACATGGCACTTGGATGAACCTATAAAATATGCTAAATGTACACAAAAGAGTACATATCATAAGATTCCATTTATATGGAAGTGCGTAATAAGGAAATTTATAAGGATAGAAAGAAGATTAGTGTTTGGTTAAAGCAGAAGAGAGAAGGGGTGGACATGACGGTAATAACTAAAGGGCATGGGGTTTCTTTTAGATGTGATAAAAATGTCATAAAATTTACTCTGCGGATGGCTGCACACATCTATGAATAATACTAAAAACGAAGGAGTAGACTTTAAATGAGTAAATTGTGTGGTATGTGATTTATATTTTAGCAGCACAGTTTTAAAGCTAAATGAAGGGTTGCTAGAAGAGCGAATAGGAATACAAGAATAAAACATGTAAAGTAATGCAGTACCAAACTTAGGAAAATCTTGGCCACTGTGGATTTTTGAATAGCAGTGATGGAAAATGCCTTGATATTGAGCTGCCCGTAACACTTATCAATGTGATGAAGTCACACTGAAAATGAAGAATATGCCTGTAGATTTTTCTCCCTGATACTTCGAAATAGAAAAAGTAAACTCCATGACTTATTCATTCAACAAATATTTATTGAATCCCTGCAGTATTCCTAGCACTGTTGTAGGAGCTTGAGATACTTCTGGGAGGAAAACACAACATGTTATATCTTCCTGGAATTCTGTTTTATTAAGAGGAAACAGATGATAATCAATAATATTAACACAAATAAATCACAGGGTGTGTTTGAAGGTGGCCAGACTTATAGAGAAAACAGACCATGAGAAAAGCAACTTGTGTTCCATCTGTGCCAGCTCTGGTGCCCAGAAAAGCTCTGGGTACAATGAATATCAGTTGAATAAAGGAATGAATGAATAGATATAGTTTGGCTACACATTGTATATTTGGCTCCTTGAATTTTGCAGTTTGCACTTTAGGATGCTTTTCCTTTCTTTTCTTTCTTTTTTTTTTTTTTTTTGGTGCTGAGGATTGAACTCAGGGCCTTGTGCTTGCAAGGCGAGCACTCTAACTACTGAGCTAAGTCCCCAGCTCTTCTTTTTCTTTTTAATCACTGAAGCTATATAAACATTTTAACATCTGTCCTCCCTCCTGCTCAGGTTAGCTGTTTAAGAGGAGGTAGAGCATATTGGTTAAATCCAGTAGTCTCCGGAGCCAGACTGTACGAATCCACATGGCAGCTTTGCTACTTATTTCTTAAAACTTTAATTATTTTTACAACAAATTTTAATAGCACACATTTTATTTGACTACAACTTTAGGCTTTGTGTTTTGCAAACCTCCCTGGTATAATTTTGATGTTGTTTGTTAACTTCATTATGATGATTCCCTAGAGCTCTTACATTTAGTCACCACTTATTATGTGTCAGTTGGGTGCAAGAAACTCTTTTAAGGGTATTAAATAATGATGTGTCCAGCAAAGGTGAATGTTAATGACCCTTCTGCACTGTCAGTAGGAAATTTGACATCTAGATTCTACGCAGGAGTCATATCTTTGTCATCTGGGACAGTCTCATTCATATCCAACTTCCTCAGAACCCACCTTTCATGGTAGCTGGCACATACAGCTATGCAGAACATGTTTGATGAGTTATTATTCCATGACCATAGTCCATTATATATGCAAGAAGCACTCGGTAATGACTGACTGGATGTTCTGTTTAGAATATCCTTGGGATGTTTGAGGTTGGCTCGCTTTATCTGGACTCCCTTTCGGCCACAAAAGTTTTCATGGGAGAGGACCATATAACCTGTAGCTTGCGGCAGCTTAGCGACATGCTTGGCTACCTTGGACACCAGCCAGCCTGGGGTGAAGTGCAGACACCAGCTCCTTTCTTCCTTGGAAGTGCTTTTGAAACACCCCCAGCCCCAACCTTGTGAGCTGATTTTGCATTTCTGTGTTTTGGTTATATTCTCTTATTTCTTCTTTTTATTGGTCCTGTTTTAAAAGTAAAACAAGAGTAGGATTTCTTAAGACATCTCACTCAAGCAGGAACCTATTAGCAATGAGATAAGGATATCAGGAAATGGCAAGCTCTTTGGCTGTTTGTTTCCCTCACTATGGATGGAAAGAGTAAATATGAAGATATCTCAGTTACCATGGATACCAAGTCTTTGAGATAATAGAATCCTTTTAACAATCCAATCCAGTTAGCTTGGTTTTTCCCTTCAATAGATCTACCCAGCTTGCTTTTTTTTTTTTTTTGTGGTGCAGGGGATCGAACTCAGGGCCTTGTGCTTGTTAGGCAAAGAACATCCATTTTTTAAACTTTAACTTGCTAGTTAAATCATCATTCATCTATTTTCAGAGGAATAATTTTAGTGGACTTACAAAAACATTTTTTTATTTCCTGCTTTGGTCTCTCATCACTAATTCTAACTTGTATATATTTTTAGAAAATGTATTATATAATTTGAAAATTTTATGCAACAAACATTTTTTCTGGACTGTTTTGCTGGAGGCTGCTATGTTGGAGATGAAAGGGCCAGTTTATGAGTCACAAGGTCTGGATTTTAGTCCCCTCTCTGCATCCAATTGTGTGGCCTCAGATGAATCATTTAACCTCTCTAATCTTAACTTCATCATCTAAAAATCAAAGGTCAGGTTATTTTCCAAGGCCCCTTGACATCCTAAAATAGCTACATTGCTTTGAAATTTATTCACATCTCCAGCTGATACCTAGAATCAGGGTTAGACATTGTTTTAAATAGGTTCACTGAGTTCAAAACCAAATAGGAAGAAAGCTTTAGAAGTACAAGCCTGCCAGCAACTTTGTTTCCATCCTGCACTGTGTTCAAAGTAATCTTAAATTTTCAGTGGAAAATAGGAATTAGAGCACACTCAGGCCAATCATTTCAAAACTTTTTGTTGGTGATACTTTCTCCACATGTAAAGTAAGTATGGAAAGGTAATCCTGGTTCGTACTAACATTCGTTGTTCCTGTGGTACGTGTCAGACATTTTGTTAAGTGTTTATGTGGCTTGGCTCACCAATCCTCACAGCAAGCCATGAGGCAGATATTACTATGTCCATTTCACAGATAAAAACTGGACACAACAAGAAATTAAAAGACGAGTCTTTTGTCTTAAGTGATTCAGCCAGTAAGTGGCAAGCCAGGACTTGAATTCCTGCTGCTGACATTGTATGTCCAGAGCACATAAACACTGTAAGTCGCAGGCCTTCAGTGTGTGTGTGTGTGTGTGTGTGGCTTATACGTTCTTTATATGTCTAAATGCAATCCTTCTCTTCATGCTTGATCTCAGTGAAAGGCACTCCATCACCAATTGCCCAGGGCAGAAAACTGGAAACCATGTTTAACACCTCCCTTTCACTCACTTCACCCATTGCCCATGCCACCTCTCACTCTTTTCAGTCAACCTAATGTGGTAAATAGCTCTCCAAGTGGGTGCATCAATCAAAGTCCTGGACATACTCTATTGAACTAATTATCAAGGTATGGGAAAACTCAGGATAAAATACAAGAAATGATGACGCACTGAGGAACTAGCGATAGCACATGCTGTTATCATCTGTTATGGGTTGAATTGTGTCCCCCTCCTAAAAGATATGTTGGAGTTCTAACCCCTAATACCTTGCAATGTGACCTTGCATAGAGACAGGTTCTTTACTGAGGTAATCAAGTTAAAATAAGATCATTAGGGTAGACCCCAGTCCACTATGACTTGTGTCCTTGCAAAAAGGAGAAATTTGGACATGTATACACACTCACAAACAGGCAGAAGACCGTGTGAACACAAAGACAGAGATAGAGTTGATGCATATGTAGATCAAGGAACTGCAGAGATCGCCAGCTCACCTCCAGAAGCCGAGAGAGTAGCATGAACAGACTCTCCCTCGCAGCCCTTAGGAGGAATCAACCCAAATGACACCTTGATCTCAGACTTTAGCCCCCAGAACTGTGAGATAATACAATTTAATTGTTTACGTCACTCAGTTTGTGGTTCTTCATTACAGCAGCTCTCAGAAACTAATGCAGCATGCTTTAGCCTGAAGGTGGATGGGAAGAGGACAGTATTCCAGGAACCAGGTGACAGCTGTGCCTATGGAGGAGGGACTGCTTTATGGGAACTGTGACCACAAGGCAATAGGTTTCTCGCTGAATTTTTTTCATCAACTATTTTTTTAGTTTGACTAATAGAGATTATAGGAAATATACAATCAATGCTTGATTCTTACTAGTTTGCATAATAATGCCTTGCTTTCCTAACACCCTCCAAAAGTCACAAATTCTTTTCTATGTCATTATGAACTTATAAACTGTTAACATATTTGATGTACTGTAATCCATTGCAGACTATTTTAGTCAGCTATCTAGTGCTATAACAGATACCTCAGATAATCAGCTTAGAAAGAGGAAGGGTTTATTTTGGCTCACAGTTTTGGAAGCTTCAGTCCAGGGTTGGTTGGCCTGTTGCTTTTGGGACTGTGGCAAGGCACACAGTTCACTATGGTGGGAGCTTGTGTTAGAGGAAGCTGCTTACCTTATGGTGGCTAGAAAGTTAAGAGATATGCCATATGAAGGAGGAGAAAAACAGGAGATGTTTTTATGTTCAAAGGCATATATTCTTTTATAGTAACAAAGGGATAGCCACTTTGTACATTTGAATAAACTAAGTGTTCTTCAGAGAAGCAGATGGAGAAAAAAACAGTGCTTGGGAATTGGAAGAGTCCATGGAGCCTTGGGGCAGGCCTTTTGGAAAACAAACTTTACTCTTCCTTTGCCACACCTTTGATATTCTAGTTTGTGTCACCAAATGTAATTCCATAGAGTCAATGGGAGGAAATGAACTAGGGGGATCTTCTATTGAGGGGCTTTCCAAAAGATGATCCTTTTTATTGCAGTCAGTTTCCACAGTTGCTTCTGCAACTGTAAATCAGAACTCTATGTGTCTGCTGAAAAGCTATGTATAGATTTACTGAGTAAAAGATGGACTCAACCCTATAATACTTCACTGGGAAAGAAGACACCTAGAACCTCAATGGTAGGGTTATATTACTGATACCCAGCAATTAAACGGGCACTGAAGTTGAAAAGAATCTGACTTGTTCCAGTGAAAGAAGGCTACAGCATCATCGAGATGGAAAGAAAGGAGAGAGAATTGGAGGTTTAATCAAAGGGCACAACATTCAGAAAAAGTCTGGATTTTTGTTATACATGCAATGGGCCACAATTGGAGGGTTTTAACAGCAGAGTAGTATGATCTGATTTACACTTTGAGCAGATCTTTCTGGCTGTCACTTGCAGAATGTGAGAAAGACACCACATGGGAAGGTGTTGTACCTGTCCAGGTGAAGGTTTAGGGACTGAGGTTTTAACGAGGAAAATGGAGAGAAGTAGTTGGACCCAGAATGTCGTTTTGGGACACTGTCAAGTCTTCCTAATGGGCCAGACATGGGTTAAAGGAAACAGAGAAATCAAATGAATGTAACTTCCAGTTCCTGCCTAGAAGGGATAGGGTGGATGGTAGTGCTGGGACAGGGGCTGAGATGGGGAAGGTTAAGGGAGAAAATGTTTGGTTAAGGAAAAAAATGAAGATTTCTTTCTTGGCCATTGAAGGTTTGAGAGGCCTCTGAGATATCCAAGTGCAGATATTGTAATAGCTCTGACTGGACTCCCTGGCTCCTGTGCTGGCTGATTCCCTCTCCTCCTTTTACTCCTTCACTCTCTTCTATATGCCATGACCCTACTAACCCTTCCCAAGTCTGCTGGGATTGCACAACTTCATGTTTAAAAATACTCAGCATGCCCCTATTGCCTTCAGAATCACATACAGGTCTCAGTCTGGTTTTCATTTTTCCAACTGTGCTCTGAACATCACCTTCCACCTTTGTCTCTTATTGTAACTACCCTACACCTACTTTATGGTCCATCCAAAATAGACAATTTCCTTTTTCCCAAATATACCTTATACAGCCCTGCTTCTGTGCCTTAGCTCAAACTTTTCCCTCAGCCTGGGATGTTCTCCCTCCCACCTCTTTCAGTCGATCTTGTATTTCAAAACTTACTTTGACTGATGGTATCCGTTCAGATGGGATCCCAGTTTCTATTCTTTTACAACTCATTGTTTAGCTCTTAGGAATGTGCTAGGGCTCCACTGAGTGTTTATAGTTATTGATTTATTTACTCACCATCCAGCCGGTTTGACAGGAAGCCCCATGAAGACACAGGCTCTGCTCCATTTTTACTCTGTTTTCTTTGCTGTCGAGCCTTGTTTAATAAAAACACAAAATTAACATTTACTGCTCACATACTGTGCCTATAGTCCCAGCATTTGGGAGGCTGAAGTGGGAGGCCTGTTTTAGCCCAGGACTTTGAGGTCCATCTGAGCAATGTAATGAGACCCCATCTCAAAAAAATAAAATAATAATACTTACTGAATTAAAGTAAATCAAATTACCCTTTGATTCGATAATACATTTTCAGAAAAAAATGGCATAACCCAACAGAATAACCAATTATACATGTTTTTAGGATTATGAGAAGAACAAAGAGCAAGTTTACAAGCAGGTGTTAAGGATTTATTTTTTTAAATCCTGAAGATAGCAGGTTAGTGTCAGGAAAATAATTCATACAATGAAAGACTTAGGGTTAGAAGAGTCCAGATCTGCCTGGTCCCCACAGGCTACCCTAACCATTCTGAATAATTCCAGAATGGATTGTTCACCTCCTCCTTGTTCTGCCAGGTCTCTGAATAAGCCTATTTGTTAAAAAGTTTTTCTTATTGTAAGCCCAAATCTGCCTCCTAATTACTTCTAACTGTAGGTCTATTACTGTTAACTCTTGCCACTTAGCAACCAACCCTAATCATACTATATTAAACAGGAACCATTTTATCATCTCTGACGGTTCTGCATTTGGCTGAGCTCAGCTGGTGGTTCTTCAGTAGCACATGGTGTCTACTGTAGCTGCAGTCATCCAAGGGCTTGTGTGGGATTACACACCCCAAGTGGCTTATTCACATTCCTGGTTGTTGCCACTGTCAATCAGTAGGAGCTCAGCTGGGCTGTCAGATAGAGTCTTTGGAGCCTTTTCAGTCCTTATAACAAAATAATCTAGGTTTTCTGGTTATTCCCTAGAACACAGATTTTAGAGACTTCACTATTGCCATTACTTCACTTTCCCTGAAACCTTTCTAGTTTGTCATTATCCCTGATAAAGCACATTATTTGGTACTACAGATAATAATCTGTGCTGAAGATTCTCAAGCGGCTTTTTCTTGCCTTAATGCAAATACCATGTATCCACCAATGAAATGTAAAGAGAACAGATAACAAAGTGTATAGGTGATAGTATATGAGACAGTAAATTTCGCTGGCAAGTAGGCTCATATCTCATATGCTTTATTTTCCTTTTCTTACACTTATGGATTCATCAGAAGTTGTCACAAAAGGAATAGGGGTCAAGGGTGACTGTTTTGCCTGTATTTTCATTGTTTTTAGAGTTGTTCAAAGAAATTTCATGCTGTGACTGATTGCCAAAGCTGCCTGCAGCTTTGGTGTGTTAAGCAAGTGGTTTTGTAACCAACTTTATGTGAAATTAGTGCCTTCTGGATAGAAAATAGAAAGTAACAGGAAAACGATCCACTTAAAACAGGAGAGGTCTTCTTTCTACTCCAACAACAGAGTTTGGAAGGTAGCTTTACTGTCAAAGAGATATAAGTTCAAGCCATGTAACTGAGAAACCTTGAACAAGTCACTTATACATAAAGGATTGTTTTCTTACTGGTAACATCAGATTATAAAAGTTATTGGTTAGGGAGGATTAAATAGGGTAATAAATACAGATTGCATAACATATGCTTGGCATAATCTCTAAATTTTAATCTCTTAGTATTATTATTGTCACTAATAGTATAAAGAGCCATGCTTTTTTAAAAAATTTATTTTCATAGTAACTTTTGATCAGGGATGGTTGGTATTGATTTTATTAGTTATTTTACTTCACATTACTCACCTATAAATGGAGGAACATAATATACCTGACAAATTATATGAAAGTTAGGAATAATGTATGTACAGGGCCTGGCGTATATTAGACATTTAATACACAGCATACATTGGTATAGAAAAGGATAGAGTAAGAATTCAAACCTGTGTCTTCTGATTTGTACTCTTTTTACTTTTCCATGATTTTGCTTTACACAAAATTTTCTTCAAAATTTTGTGCACACTTCCCCCACTTGTCACAGTTTCCCTTCTCAACTAATGTCTGTAATCCCCAAACATTCATTTATTTTAAAAGTATTTTATATATATATGTGTGTATATATATATATATAATATGTGTATATATATATATATATATATATATATATATATATATATATATATATATTTATTTATTTATTTATTTTGGTACCGGGGATCAAACTCAGGGCCGCATGCTTGCAAGGCAATCACTATAACCACTGAGCTAAATCTCATAAGAAGAAATTGTAAGATTGTATTTTTCTACAGTATGTTAAGGTTCTGATTTAGAGCTAAAGGAAGATTTTTTTTTTAAACATTAAAGATCACACATGACATTTCTAATGAATTGGGACTCAATTGAAATCACAAACTGTGGAGCATGACACTTAGAGCTGTATGACTATTGGTGTAACACAGTCACTGAATTGTTGTTTTGATGATTCCTCCTAAGTGTGCCTACCATCCTCCTGGCATTTTAGGTGCTTAAGTATAGAGTGATAGTTTTAAATGTTTCCTATTAAATGCTGGTGCCTAGTACTATGACCAAAACAGAATACTTATAATCTAAATGGTTGTATGACTCTGAATGAATTGAATAAATGGTACACATCTTTGAAATCTCATTAATCTTAGGAGCTAAGAGAGCAAAACTCATCACTCATGATAATGTCTTGAAATGTTAAAAGCCTAAGGAATTATTTGAAGAAAAGTCCCCTGGAAACCTCCTTTCATATAGTAAAAGAAGGGTATCAATATGTTTGAAGGAAGTCAAGGTGAAAGTAGGATTTCAGTAATAACAACAATGTCCTTGAATAGTGCCTTAATGCTAGCACTAATACAGTATTCTTACTGCTGTTGGTTTATTACTACTACTTTGGTGAAAGGCCTTGTGTTGGCTTCTGAAAGAGACTTCAAACCCTGGTAATCTTAATAGTCACATACTCTGTGGTACATCATTACATCACTTGGAAAACATATCTGATCATGAGCAAGAATAATTAGCACTCAGGCATTTTGTAATGCACATAGTAAGGTATCATCCGGAATATTTAAAAAGCCAACTCACAGTCATGGGAATTTGTGTATTTATAATCTGTTAGGAAAACATATCACAAGTATAACTCTAGGATGTTGTTAGTCAGTTTTGCTACCAATTATGCAATATTTTTGAACTCAGAATTATGGAAAGTATTTACCTAGACTTTATAAATTCTTCTTTCAATTAATTGCTTTTTTTCAGTTGCATCATATAGAACTAAAGAAATGATTATTATTTTTGTATCTGGCTAATGTGACATAACAGATTGTATTGATCATTAAATTGAATTCCGTAAGGATTCATATTTCTCAAAAATTCACAGTTCAACACAGACTGAGCTGTGTAGCAAGACAGGGTTTGAGATTCTAAGTTCAGAATTCCAACACCAGGCATTAAAAAGTTCCCCTGTGAATAGCTCTCCTCCCCACTGGGGCTGTTTTAGAGGCCTTATGGTTTCATTCTCCCCCTTTAACATGTTAATGTAGCTCAGAACAGATGTGTGTGGCATGTGTGCATATATGTTTCCTGGAGAATTCTTTGGTGTGGAGGCTCAGTCCTTCAACTCTGGAGCAGATCCCTCATGATGAACATATCTGAGGCCACTATTCTTAGGTCTGAGACACTGTGCCTTCTCCCCATCTCTAATGCTGTTTTATGTGCTGGACAATTTAATGAGTAGCCTTTTTCTTCCTCCCTAGCACATTTGACTTTTCCAGCTGGGGTCAAGCTAGGGACTCATTCAGTGTAGGACCTGGAAGTCAGCCTGGCAGGCCCAGCCCCATGGGCCAAGGCTACCTCACAAAGCCAGCATTATAACAGGGTTTCTTGACTGAAGAAACCCACTAGAGTAAGACATGTCTTTCATCAACTCTTGGGAGCTCTGACAAATGTTTTGGGAATTTTCACCAGACATTCTGAGTTCCTAATGAGGTTTCTATGGCTACATAGTCAACATTTTCCAATACTGACTTCACAGCACTTGGGAGAAAGCCCCAAGAAATAATGCCTGTTTTACATGAAAAAAACCTTGTCATTTCAGAAATGATTAGGAAGGTCAGTTGTATGAGAGAACCCAGAGAAATGTCTCATGCCATGGGGTAGACATCCTGTCTCAGAAGGAAGGCTCCACACAGCTAAGGGCCTGTTCTCACTGATGCTGATAGTCAGGGGTGAGTGGTGCTCACTGCACCAGAGTTCACAGTCAGAATGCTCCTGGCCTGGGTCAGGGGGCCATGGAAAGGTAAGGATGTGACAAATCTGAGCCCAGCATTAACTCACAACTGGCCTCGCCTCTTCCCAATTTTGTAATCGTGAATACTGTTCTACAGCCTTCATCTAGGAGATCAAGCAGGTCCCCCTAAAAATGATTCTGCCAAAATCCAAGTCCATGATTCTCTTCAACTTTCCTAAACTTCACACTGTGCCTTACTGCAGACCCAAGTAATCTTGGAACCATAGGGGAAGAAAAGTAATTTTTCTCTATCCTTCATGATTCTTAATTGGAATTGTTACAGGATCCAAGTTTGTCTGCTCACAAATTGAAAGCTAATATTCAGGAGGTGAAAGTCAGTAAAAGGATATCAGTCATACTCAAGGACAAGCACTCTGAGAAGAAGGTGTGGGGCTCTTCCCCCAAATAAGACCATTTTAGAGAAGTTAGGACGTTTATATAGGAGACAGAGGACTTTTGTAGTGAGAGAGACCAGGTGCAAAGGGTCAAAAGTGAGGAAGACTACATGCTGGGCAGGGTCTGTGTCATCCAGAGTATGTGTCTCCTTTTTTGTTCCCTCTCTGGCTGGAACATCACAATTGGCCTTCACATCCTGGGGCTAACCTGTAAGTCTTCAGACAACCATACTATTTTTCTGCAAGTTAAACCTCACAGTAATTACATGCTTTATATTATCATGTAAGGACTAGAATATGGCAGGGCATTACACATTCTGATATTATCTGAGGGCTACCAGATGTTCTGGATTCTGTAAATCTAAAGGAAGATTATTTAGCAGTTCACATCTTAATTGTTTAGCTGTAGCTTTTCTTTAGAATTTAGAATGCTGGGGAAAGCAAGGGAGAGTCAAAGACAACTTGCAAAGGGATAGACAATGTTATATTATTCTCTAAAGCAAAAGACAGATTAACAAAAGAAAAGGAGACAGAAGTTCATTAACGTGTATATCTCCTATACACATGGGAGAAACTCCAGAGATTTGAGTAAGTCTCTGGAGCAGACCTCAAAAAAAAGACTTTAAACCCAGGGGTTAACTGTGATTTGCTGAAATAGAAAAGAGGTTGGGGGGGTACCTAAGATGACACAGCCAAGGAAAACACCTTAAGCAAAGGTAAGGTTTATTGTGCAGACTTAAATCAATACTTTTCCCATTCATAACAATGTCTAGTGGTCTAGTCATCCATCTCTTCCTTTTCTTACAAATAATCCTTGAATCTCTATTTTTATCTGTAATCTCTACATGTTACTATAGAAATAGAATTGTGTTTAAATTATTCTGAACTGTGCTTAGGAACTAATGGCTGTTGAACTGTAACTCACTGATGTATACATTTCTCTTGGGGTGCAGGACACATCACCCTCAAATATGACTGTAGATCAGATTATGCAAGCTGCAAACACGTCTGTTTGGTATATCGACTGTATTGAACTGGTTATTGTGAGAAACTTCAAACAAAGGAGAAGTTCTGAAAAGTTGCTTTTTTGTAAGAGGCCTTTGCTCGTGATTTTAACATCTCACTGGTTTTCTCATTAGTGGGTTAAAACCTTACACATTTATTTTGTATTTGTTTGAGAGTAATACTTTTAACTTTCAGAAGAATTATATTGCATTCTACCACTGAGCAACACCCCCTGATGAAATGTGAGTCTCGTTTGGGTTATTCCTATTCAAGGAGGGTGCCAAGCTCACTGCAAGCCCAAACAAAAACTTCCTAGATGACCTCTCTTTTATGATCCTGCTATAGTTTTAATGTTTTGTCCCTTTGAAAGCTCATGTCCTGGAAATTTAACCATTAAAGCAACTGTTGAGAGATGGGGCCAAATGGTCGGTATTTAGGGTATGAGGCTTTGCCCTCTAATAGATTAACGTCATTATAAAAGGGTGGATTTGGCCTACTCTTGCTCTCTGTTTTCCCTTCTGCCATGTGATGGTGCAGCAAGAGGGACCTCAGCAGATGCTGATGCCATATTGGACTTCCCAGCCTCCAGAACTCTGAACCAATACATTTCATCTTGTTACTGGATTTTGGGGTGCTGGAGTCTCCTTCTGGAGGTGATTTCTAGGTTCTTTCTGTCCTGAGCAAAAAGTTGATCAGATGAGCACAAATGTCAGAAAAGTTTTATTGTAGGAAGGAAAAGAAATAGGGTCTGTGCAGTAAGTTTGGGCTTAATAAAAGTAGGAAAAGAAGTACACTCTACAGCATGAAGGTGGGTCACCACGCGAGAGAGAACATAGTGGCAAAAACTCAGTGTGATTTTGTATCACCCACTCATGCTGACATCAGGTCTAGACCATCCTATCAAAAAAACTGCTCAAGTTCTTGCAAGCAGTCCATGGGTAGGGTTTTGTGAACTGTTCTGCCTGTGTCCTGGGGTTTTGTAGATAACAGCTTTGCCATTCCTTAATTTCCTGTCTCAAACTCACTATAAATTACCCAGTCTGTGGTGTTTATAGCCACAAAACAGGCTACGACAGTTCCCATTCATCAATTCATTATTGTAAGACACTGGAGCTACAGTAAGGAGATGACTGAAAGGTCCCTATTTTTAAGCAGTTTAGCTAACAAATCAGTGATCTAATTGAATAAGTAAATTTCAAACAGGTGATAAGTGCAACAGACAAGATAAAAGAAGGATGAGGAGCTACTGTCCACTGGGTGGTCAGGGAAGCCCTTGTGAAAGAAGTAGGATGGAATGTCCAGAGAGCAGCTTCCCTGGGAAGGTGAAGAAAAGCATCCTGGGCAGAGGAGGCAGCAAAGTGAGAACAAGTATAGCTGGTTTGGAGAAGTCAGAGGACAGATGTTGATGGGTTCTGCAGGCTGTGGAGAGGAGTCTGGTCTCTAGAAAGTGTAATGTGAAATCACTTGAGAGTTTTAAGTAGGGGAGTGGTATTATGTGGGTTATCCTCTACAGAGATCACACTAGCTTCAGGGTCCCTTCTCTGTAAAATGAACGAAATGACAACTGCAGTGAAAAATTGTTGTGCAGATGAAGTGAGCCTGGAAATCTGTGTGTCTTCCAACTCCTCACATAAATCACTATTCACTTAGATGAGTGTGACACTTTTCTAACCTTTCTTTTCTAAAAAATGAAAATCAGATTCTTTTAATTTCCTATTAAGAAAGCAGCATGTCATTGAAATTGTCCAAGAGAACATACCTGGCTTGTGTGGAATAAACTCACTCAAATGGCTAAAGCAAATATATTTAGCATTTATTTTTGTTGAGTAAAAGAAACAGCCAAAGGCAGGTGGTCAGGAAGCTGCATGTGCCAAGTATTTCCTACTTGAGGCAGTGCCAGAAATCACCAATTAATCAGGCCCACTTTGACTTTTTTGCCTGATATCAGTTTAGATCGCCTTTTGCATCATATTGGGGCTGAAAGGCATTTCTCTGCCATGATCTCAAGAAGGCCTTCTCCCTAACCTCTGGATTGACAGAGTGTGACGTGCAGCATTAGAAGTGAAAGACGAATGTGTGGGGGGGGGAGGGGTATGTTTTGGTCAGGGAAAACATGCATACTTTAATTTTTGGAGACACAATACACTAATTCATTATCATATAAGTTGTGGTCTGTGGCAAGCCTTTGTGGTATTTAGCGCACTAGTAAGAATTTTTGCTTTCATTTGTTCCAATTCTAACCATTTTCATAAATGAGTAAACCAATCAGCTTCTAGGTTCATTTCTCTTCCCGAGTTGTGTGCAGGGAAAAAGTAGAATAAAATACAGAGGTGTTTCTCAGAATAGTAATGAGGATCTCTGACCTCCTTCCTTACATTTTTAAAGGATGTATTTAAAAGCAGTTTTTTCCTGGTTAGTTTTTGCATATTCGCTAACAGAATTGAAAGGTGCTAATGGTGGTGGGTGAGAGAATATGTGGCCAAGGCTGTTTTCCCCTAACAGCTATCTCATCACACCTCAGGCTCACCCCTCATCCCTGGGTTATGTTCTCCAGGACTCAGTGGTTGTATGTAAGTAAATGCACACTATTTGCTCTGAGCCAAATGTTCGTGTCTTGCCAAAATTTGTTATGTTGAAACCCTAATCCCCAAGGATTTGAAAGTGGGACTTTTAGAAGACAACCAGGGTGAGTTTAGGTCACAAGAGTGGAAACCCATGGTGAAATAAGTCCCTTATAAAGAGATGAAGTAAGCAGAGTGTCCACTTGCTGCCACGTGAGGACATGACAGCCTGCAAGCCAGGAAGAGGCCCTCACCAGAGCCAGGCCCTGCTGCCCTGGTCATAGACTTCTGGCCTCTGGAACTGTGAGGTATATATCTGTTCTTCGAGCCACCCAGGCTATGATAGGTTTGTAACAGCAACCAAAACTGGTTGACACCACTCAAAGCAGCTAAACAAAAGGGCTTGTAGGAAAGAAAATTATTTTTGTCTTCAGCCTTCCTAAATTCTTGGTTGAAACAGACCATGGTAGGAAAAAAACAGATTAACAAGAAAAACAAGTGGCAATTTATTCATATATACATATTTCGTGCCTACATGGAACACACCCAAGGAATGACTAGTTCTCAAAGAGGTTGCTTGGATTCCAGTTTATACAGTATCGATTTTAGAGAAATGACAAGACAAAGGAAGAGAACTTCAAATTTTCAGGACATCAGATTGTAGAAAGCAAATATGTGGCCAATAAAGTCCAGTTAGTAAAGCTTGTTTGGGTTGATTCTTTTGGTTCCTTCTTCAGGCTGCTAAGGGTCCAGAGTTGTCTTAGTGGTTAATCTTTGCTCTCTCTGATGGGAGGGGTTTTGGTGGAGTGCTCTTTCAGGATGCAGATTACCAGTTTCTTGTATCCTCACATGGTGGAAAGAGCTAGCCCTTTAGCCTCTTCTTAGGAGGGCACCAATCTTATTCAAGATGTCCTGATCACCTCTAAAGGTCCCATCTCTGAATACCATCACATTTGGGATTAGAATTTCAACATATGACTTTTGGAAGGAGACATAAACATTCAGTCCATAGCAGAATATATTACCCAGACTCCCTTATAGCTGGGTTTTTCATGTGACTTATATGACACTAAACAGATGCCCCAGAGAGATTTGAAAGGCAGAAGTTCACATTATGGGGCTGTTTCTGGGCAAGCCTGATGTGTAGACGCTTGGGTTTTCTCTAACAGTCACAGGTGAAATCCCAGTGGCTTGTTCCTAGCTTTGTGAGTGCCAAGAAACAGAGCATGGTACACCCATTTCACTTGCAGAGAGCCCTGGAGGAAGTGGACAGCCTTACAATGCAGCAGTAACTCTGCAGTATGGTTTCAGAAACGGTTCTGTAAGCTCTCCTGGTACTTGATGGAGGGAGAAAGCATCATGTGGTAAAAATATAACCAGCAAGTGGATGTTTTCTGCTTAAACCTACAAAAGTAGCTTCTATTTTCCACAACTGAATCCTGATGCATACGAATGTGAGAGCTTTCAATGGTTATGTTTCCTTCTATATGGGAATTCTTGTTCATAGAAAGAGACTGAAGTCAACACAGACTGAAATGCAGAGACTGGGGGAGAGTTTAAGTCTGAGTTTAAATTCCCAAAATCCATGAGGCCACATAACACATATTACTTTTTCATAATTTAGATAATATTAAACCAGGCCTGCTTTTGATTTTGGGATATTCCAAAATCCTTACTATGAATTTTCCCTTTTATTTTAGCTCGCTCAGGATGGATTTCTGTCACTAACAGATCAAAAGTTGAAGCACAATCCTACAGCTGTTATTACTGGGTTATATTTTTAAATGATTAGTCCATTTAATGTGTCCTTCCCTCTCCCCTCTCCTTGTTGTTACTTATTTTGGTCATGTAGAGTTTGTAGTAAGGTCAATTTAAAACTAAGGGGTTATATGTATCCTCTGATTCATAGCCACAGCTTCATCCTAAGAAATCTTTAACTGCTAGAAAATCACCTTAAATTAGAGGCCTGCTGTTGGCAGGTCAAAATTCCATAAAATGCAGAGGTAGTATATAAGCAGATTCTTAGGAAGCAAAGTGTTCCACCTAAAACAGTGATGCCTGCTTGCTGGAATGAAGCCCTCTGCTGTGGGAAGCAGCGCTCTAATGTCTGTAGTTTCAAATTTATGAAGTCAAGTTTTTCTTTCACCAAAACCCACCTGAGCCACAAACAGCCCAAAGGCCAAACACCTCCTTTCCTAACAAGTGACCTGTCTGAAATTGTAAGTGAAGTGTTTAATTGCTCAACCAGCAACTGTAAACTAGCACCCCTAAGCCTTTCTCATTTCCACCACTGGGTGGCAGGCAGCTGCCAGGTGTCAGATTAGCTACACAAGACAATTTTCTTGGTGCGGGGGTGGGGTGGGGAGGTAGGTGGGTAGTGTGCTCATCCTCTGCACCCTTTTAAAGGAAAGATCCCTTGCTCAGAGCCCTTGCTGAAAACGTAACCCTGGTGCTTGTGTTTTGCCTTGTGATATCTTTCAAATTCTCCATGTCCTCATATCCCTTCAGTTGTCCATGGAGGAGCCAATGATGCACCAGGTTTGTTTTCTATAAAGTAAAATAAGAAAGAAACTACCTAACTAGTAATGAGAGTTGGCATTCAAAGCATAGGCAACCAAAAAGCGGGGGAAAGAAGACAAATTGGACCTTCTCAAAATTAAAAACTTCATGTGTTAAAGGACATGGTCAAGGAAGTAAAAAGACAACTCAAGGAATAGAAGAAAATATTTGCAAATAATATATTTAATAAGGGTCTAGTGTCAAGCATATATAAAGCATGCTTGTAACAAAGAGATACAAAATCTGATTTTACATATGGAGAGAGGATGTGAATAGACATATGTCCAGAAAACATACACAAATGACCACTAAGGAAAAGAAAATGTGCCAATCACAATTAACCTTTAGGAAAATCAAAACCCTAAGATATTATTTGTGTCCATGAGGGTAGCTATAATTTGGCAAAAGGAAAATAAGCTTTAGTGAGGATGTGGAGAAATGGAATCCTCATATATTTCTGGGATTTAAATAGTGCAGCCACTGTGGAAGATAATTCAGCAGTGCCTCAAAAAATTAGATGCAGAAATACCAATATGACCCGGAAATTCAACTCCTAGATGTATATCCAAGACAGTTGAAAATATATGTGCTTTTCATACAAAAATCGTGTATTTAATTGTTCCTTGCAGCATGCTCGTAACAGCCAAAGACAATGGAAACAAAGTATGGTGAATCCATAGAATTCTTTTGGGTATGTACATAGAAGTAGAGTTGCTGGGTCGTGCAATATGCTATGTTTAACTTTTTGAGGTACTGCCAAACTGTTTCTGGGAATTAATTTTTATCTGCTTCTTCCACTACTTGGGGTACATGATAAGCAATATAAAATCGGCAGTCAATAACATTTATGGTCCTGTACTATACAGGTTTGAAGAGCCATTTTAAAATCAGATACACTTTCACTGAGGGTGTACTGTGTGCCAGGGACTCTCCTGGGGGCTGAGGACACAAAGATCAGTAAGCCACAGTCAGTGTACCACAAGGGCTCACAGTCCAGAAGGGGGCAGGGAGCTGGATTGGATTACAAAGGCAGAGAGGCAGCCAGCTGGTCTATGCCTAAAGGGGCTTACACGCTAATGGGGAAAAGCTCTAAAATAAATAAATACACATGCACAAACAAAAACCTTAATTATAACCGGAAGTTGAGTTGAAATGAGGACGGATTTTTATACAAACAATGGACCTTAAGCAAAGTTTGTTTTGATGGAAAAATGGGCCGAGAATTCTGGAGATGATGTGGAGGGACAAGTCTTGGCCTAGGGCTCAGGGCACCGCAATGCTTATGCCAGCTTAGCTGCTGGTTCAATGTATGACTGTCTATATTTTTCTGGGTGTCTGCTTTCCTGATTTCAGAGAGAGGGAGATGGTCTGGATCATCTCGTTAGTCGTTTGGAGTTTGGACAAGTTGGTTTTCCTGCCGCAGTGAAAGATGGAATTGGTTTAAGCAAGGGAGGAAAGTCTTGGGGAAAGAATATAATGCTTATTAGTAATATTTCCATCTGATTGGAGCCACTACTGGCCTCTGAAAAGAGATATTGTACAGGCTTATCCTTATGGTGGTTTATAGGACTAACAGGATGTTTATGTGTGTGGCTGAGGCAGAACAAGGGAGAACGGAACTTCCAGTGTCATTGATTTTTGACTAAAGGATCCACTTGCTATCACTAGCTGGCCAGGGATGACACGCTTGTGCCTGAGACTGAGATTAAGGCCATGGGAACCAGGGTGGGTGCTAGGATAATGCAACATTATGAAAGAATAACTCATTGTACTTACTGCAGTGTACACAAAGGAGGAGGAAGATTCCCTCAACTTGCTAGAACTCAGAGCTGACTCTGACCACACACTATCTTTTCGAACTCACCACTCCTTTATTCCTGCCAGGTAAATGTTCTTTCCCTTCATTACCTCTCACCCCTCAATCATTCTTTATTCTCTTATCCTTTCAGTACTCTTCTGACTCTACTTGACTCTCTATAAATTCTGAGCTCCCAGTCAGTCGTTGCCCCATCCCCAGTAACCCTCAGATTTATTGTTGTCCCTCCAACCTCACACCTTGCTTTCCCTGAAGACTCCCTCTGTCTCCTGTCCTGACATGGGCACCTCATCCTTCCTTTTGAGCCTCATCCCCTGGGAAATTCTGCATCTTCTCAAAGGTCCTTTTCATTTCCACCCAATTCCCCTACTCCTCCACCCAAGGCTGGCTCCTGAAAGCCATTTCTTTAATAATCCTGCATGTTTTACATCTTTATTGTTTTCTCTTTTTACATTTTAACTGACAAATTTGCCCGACTCACTTCTTATTAGAAACAAAAGAAAATGCTACCTCTTTTTGCCAACGATCGATACAGAGAAGTAATGGTAATTAGTAAAAACAAAGCAAATTTAACATTTTAACACAATTTCATGGCTATTTTTCAAACCTGGTGAGACAGAACTTTAGATCTAGTTATGGACTGAAAGGACATATTTTTAATTGAAACCCCAAATTCTTCTGGGCTGCACTTTAAAAGAAACTGAAAAGTCTAAGAAAGGCTGGCCACAAAGAAGACTTGTTTTTATGATTCAGCAATAGCCTCAAGAACCCAATTTCTTTTACGTTTCTGTTTTCCCTTCCGTGATGTCAATGTCATTCAAAATGAGCTCGTACTGTGGTCTCAAGATGGCTACAAATAGCTCCCTGACCTGTGGGCTTTCTACTCACCTTTGCAGGCGAGAGAAACTTTATGCCCACGTCACCAGTGGAAACCCTGAGGTTTACTGAGTGGCCTGACTGAGGTCATATGATCCCCTCTGAACCACTCACACTGGTTATGGAGTGAATACAATGATTGGCATACCCTTGGTCACATGCTCTATTACCATACCTGGAGAGCAGTTTTTGTTCCTAAAATCATGTGGTATCCCTAAATTAAATTAGAGTGCTTACCCTCTACTCATGTGCTTCTAGGATTTGCAGACTGGCTTGGCCCTACATCCTGATGCCTCCCTAGAGCTGTGTCTAGCTGGGTTTTAACCTTTCTCTGCCTCAGCTTCCTATTTAAGTCAGAGCACTAGATGTAAACAAGTACCATGTGGAAAATTTGAGAACCGTGTGGAGCTGGTGGTCAGAGATGAAGGGTACAGAGAAACAGGGGAGAGGAGGGGCCATCTGGCCCTGTAATAGTGACGAGGCCATGTCATGATTTCAGCTTTCCAGCATCTGCTGGGAGGCTCCTGTTGCTAAAAGCAGAACAGCTGATTAGAGGACAGAAAGAATAGAGCTTCCACTTAATTCTGACCAAAAAGGAAAAGCCAGCTGGTATGACAGAAGGTATGAGGAGCATGGGAGGAAGTGGTTGAGTCGCCTTGGAATTCATAACAGTAGAGAGAGGGAACAAATGGGCATGTTCAGACACATCCACTGGTCTTTAAAATCAGAGCAAGGTAAAATGAGATCATAGTGTTTTGCTAAATGGGTCTGTCACTTAAGAAGAATAAGTAGCTTTAGGAAAAGGAATGCTTACTCTGTAATCTTGGGTTATCCTGATGAGAAGGACACAGTGGAAACATTAAAGAAACTGAGTGTGCCCAAGAAACGATCCAAGCCCAAATTTAGAAAGAACAAAAACAGAATCTTGGAGGAATGGCATATTGTCAGGATGGTGTCTAGAACCATGGATGTGGCACAAATCTGCACAAGTAAACCATCCTAGGTTTACTTGATAAGGCTGACTGTGATAAATTGAGACTTGAGAAAATATTAAAACCCCAAATCTTATTTTTTCCACCTATTTTTTAAACAAGAAGATGAACAACAAATGAAAAGGTGGTATGAAATTAAATGACAGAAAAAATAGAACCATTTAACTACCATTTTTGGCTGCCTCTTTCTTTTTAGGAAAAGGGGTTTTCAGCATGGGAGGAGAGAACCAGTTCCAAAAGACTAAGGATGGTAGTAAAAGCATGAGCTCAGTGCAGTGCATTCAGTATATAAGGCAAATGAATTATTTGCAAAGATACTGAAGCAACTTGATCGTGTGTTTTGTCTTGGGATCTGTAGTAAGCAGGATAATGGCCTCTTTCAAAGATGTTCATGTCCAAGTTCATAAAATCTGTGACTATGCTACTTTACGTGGCATGAACCAAAAAAAACCCAAAAAACAAAAACCTTTGCAGATGTGATCAAATCAAGGCTCTTGAGATAAATAGATTATCCCATTACCTAGAAGGGCCCTATGTGATCACAAAGGTTCTCATGAGAGGGAGGTAGGAGAGTCAGAGAGGGAAAAGATGATCTGAGGATGGGAACAAAGGTTGGGATGTTACCACTGCTGGCTGGCGCTGCAGGCTGAGAAACGTGAGCTACAAAATATGGGTGGCTTCTGAAGAGGCAAGGGAATGGGTTCTCTCCTCAAAGCCTTGGAAGGAACAGCCTGCAGACAAGTTGATTTTAACTAGTGGAACTGATTTTAGACTTCTGGCCTTCAGCTGTAATGTAAAAGAAAAAAATCTGTGTTGTTTAAAGCCAAAAAGTCTTTGAGTATTTGTTATAGCAGCAGTAGGAAGCTAATACAAGATCACTGCTCCAGGCCTGGGAAGTTCCTGCAAAGAGGAACATGAAGGCGTGCACATTCCAATCTTAATATGGGCATTACAATAAACACAAAGTTGGTGTTAATTCTTGGTGAAAATTTAGATTGGATTACTAAACAAGTGGCTTGCGAGCACTCAGAAAAGTGGGTCAACACTAGAAGCAAGAGTAAATAAATGAAGAGTCAATTATCTCCAGATAAAGTGACTTGAGATTAAAGTTATCAAGTTTACTATAAGAGATAGGTCTGCAGCAAGCAAATAAAATATGAGCAAAGTTTTTGCTAAATGTCGTATGGACATTATACACACAAGATAAGCAAATGTAGACTAAATCATAGACAATTTAGGCAGATTCGTAGTTGACTGAACACATGCACCCAAACCATATTGATGTAGTTAATAGATTAAAGCCATTTTGGAAGACAAAAACAAAAACCAATCTTCTCTGGTACCTTTTGCCAAATCTTATTAATGTATCTTTAGATACATCTACACACATATATTTTTATATTTAAATTGATGTGGATGGATATGTAGATTATATACTTAACTAAATATATGAAAAATACAGTGTTAGTAGGTGAGTTAAAAAAAATAGTGTTTAAAGGGTCTTTCTAGATTGGGAAAAAAAATGGACAGAAGCGGTAAGGTAAGATTGAACAGGGGTGTATACAAAGTCTGACATTAGGTTTAAAAATGTAAATGTTTAATATAAACAATATAGGAGAGGTCTAGAATGGAAAAAAATCTCATTTTCAAACTAAGTAGTACTTGGTGATTTTCACTGATGTTGAGTGGTATTTGAATCAAGAGGAGTGTGATCAAATTACAAATGGATTTAGGGGAGCTAGATCTTCATTCAGATCTGTCCTTGCCTGGTGCTCAGGAAGCCATATCTGTAATTATGGGCCCAGAAAATACAAATATGCAAGTGTGTCCTGGGGCTGATGAGCAGAACAGTTTGGTTAGAATGGAGAGCTTTCATTAGGAAGATATGAAAAGAACCATATTGGTAGGATAGGGGGTAGGTGAAGCCAGACTGTGGTAACTGGGCTCTTGAACTCAGCCTAATGTGGCAGCATATCTGTTAGACTGCAAGGAGGTTCTAAGCATTTGTAAGTATGAATAGGAATATAAGAGTTGTGTTTTTGAGGTTAAAGCTGACATTTTACTTGATATGGAAGCAACGAAATGGAAAAGTAGTAGCAGTGTGCGGCTAAGTGCTTACTCAGCTCTGAAACCAGAACTGAGGTAGAATGCTGGTCCTCAATTTCCTGACACTGAACTTACCCCTCAGTGCTTCTGTTTCCTCATCTGTAAAATGCAAATGGTATCTACCTTATAAAGTCGTTATGTGGATTAAATAAGCTCAAATATATGAAGTACTTACAATGATTCTTGGTACACAGAAGAGCTCTTGCTAGTAACTGTTATTGTATTTCAGACTTGGATTGTGTGGGCAATAAAAGCTCAGCTGCATGGAACACGATGAAGGAAATATCCAGAGATCTTGCTGCCTACCTGGTCTTGTTTCTGGCCCTGTCTCTCTCAAGCCTTCCAACTTTTGCTCACATCATGGTTAGAAGGTGGAGTCTGCAAGGTGTTCACTACCTGAGGGCTTTCCCTTTCCACATGCCCAGAGTGATTTCTGTAGCCCTTTGGCTCTTACGTTGTATTTTCTTAAGGACCTTTTCATGTGTACACATCTCACTCTATCCAACTTCACTCTGTCCAGTGGTGTCTACGGTCAGTGATGCTTTACCTAGTTCTCTTTATCTCCCTCAACATCTAGCAGGGTCTCTGGCATGTACTGCTGTTCCCAAACTGCAGACAGGAACCAAGGTGTGCAGAGGATTGGGTCCAGGACACCCTCCCTCCTTACACACTATTATCGCTACCACAGATAGCAAACTCTGCAGAAATGAGGTCTAATATGGCATATAAATAGCATAGTTTTTGCATACAATCTATGCACATGCTCCAATATACCTCAGTGTATCTCCAGATTACTTAGGATATCTCGTATAATATAAATGCAATGTATATGGTTGTAACACTATATTATTTGGAGAATACAAATAAGAAAAATAGCCTGTACATGTTCAGTACGGATGCAGTTTTCTTCCCATGTATTTTTGATAGGCTATTGGTTCCTTAGATGCAGAACTCACTAATACATGGGGCCAGTCATGTTGTTGCTAAAAGAGTGGGCTAACTTAATGATGATCCATGTTTCCAAGTCTCTGTGGGGTCTGTGGGGATACCTGTGATGCCAAAGTGACACAGAAGCCAAAAGTAAATTAGCTTCATAAGTTAATGTTTCCAATTTGGAGGTATAGCTCACAAATTACTTGGGGTTAGGTTCCAAAGGCACTAAAGCAGAACTCAGTGAGTGATTTCAGTTCCTTTTTGTCTGGCCAGTCTCTCTTAAGTTGAGGACAAATGAAATTGTTTATGCTTTGAAGATGTGACCTACCAGATGTGGGTGTATGAGGTGGTATAATGGTACCATCTGTATTGTTCCAAAGAGAATATTGTGAAATTATGAAAATGCACAGGATTCCAGTGTAATTACGTGACATAGAGGTAGAGGTGCCAATGCATTTTGGTAAGAGTTTCAATGCTTCATGGCTCCCTGATAGTCTCCTTTTTTCACTTTCTTTTGATGCATCCTTTGGAGGAACTGTCCATCATTTGGAAAATATATATAAACAAATGACCCTGAAGATAGCTTTCTCTACAGAGTTGAGCTAACAAGTCAGCGCACAAGGGGAAGGTAGGATGAGTTTCCCTAAACTTTTTAATCTTCCCCATAATGATGTTAGTACTCTCCATACTATTCCAAATACCCACATAAGGAGAGGAAGTAAAAAGTATTCTGGAAATTCTTTTTATTCTCCAGCAAATATGAACTGTTGCATCAACCACCAGTTAATGGACTGAGATTAAAAGACTACTATCAGCCTAATACTATGTACAGCTATTTGTGGTTATAAATCAGACAGGATGTTTAAAAAAATGCTAATAAGCTTTGGAGGGAAAAGTGAAAACCAAAGTTACTTGACTCAAGGAAATAATTTGCATGACTGTGATAAATGTAGGAGCCAGCAACTGAAAAAATAACTCATTAGGCAGAAAAGATAGGTCTCATCATAAGAACAATCTCACATGTGGTAATGGTCAGTAGACAGTAATTGACTGGTAGAAACTACCCATGAGCTAAGCCTAAATGTGAACACCATACAACTCTTCACCTTAAATGCCTGAATAGGGTTGCCTTGTTTTGTTGATATTGCTGTTAAGGAAAAAGAAAATCATGAGTCTGGACATCCTTCCCTGTAATATTAACCATCTGCCCAAATGTAACCTACTTATTTGCTGGCTGACGTTCTACTTATGTGGCTTTTTCTTTTCATAGTGATTATGAAAAATCCCTAATGGTGACTGGTACTCACTAATGTAATGGAACAGTTGTTTGGAGGATGGCTTCCAAGTTCTTCAACTACAAGTCCCCTTAGCCTCAAATTTTTAAAATTGAAATAATAAAACTCAAAGAGGGTGGCCAAGCAAGCCCATGTTCCTTGCGAAAATTTCCCAAATAAAATACGTCTTGGCAATTTCTTTTAAAAGGTTAGAAGGAAGAGTTGAGCAAAAAGATGCAAGGCCAAGGTCAACTAACTCTGGTTGAAAGGAAAAAGAGACTAAAGCCTGTTTTTTCAAGATCCCTCCAGGAGCAAAGAATTATTTCTCCATTAATCTTCAACAGCTGTTCAAACAGGTGCTAATCTCAATTGTGTTAACCAAAAGTGGTTGAAAAATAATGTTTGAAAGAAGTGACAAAATTCTGTCTTTAATTTGAAGAATTTTGTAGCAAAGGCTGGAGTCAATGAACAAGAAACTCTGAAAACACTTCTCAAACTTTAGCTATTTTGCTAAAACTGACTTTTGTTTCATCTGTTGTCTGTAGGGGATATTCCCATTTGTGTCCATGGGTTTAAGTGTGTATTATACAGATAATCCTGGGGAAATCCTAAGAGAATTTGGAGCGATACCCACAATTAACCACACCCTCAGTTGTTTATCCATCTGCCTAAAATGTGACTGAGCCTTAAATAATTAAACAAAAGGGAGGAGTTAATTTTTGTCAAACTTTGATTCCATATGTAAGAGATTATAAACAACTACAATAAGAGGTGTGGCGAAGGCTCTCGTTGCATGGTTCCCAGGGAAGGATTATGTTCAGTTTACCTCTGTTCCTCAATCAGCATTTTCCATTTACCTGTAACTCTTTATATTGGAGTCTTCATGGGGTGGAGTCTTTAGGCATCTGCCCTGGCGTTTTCCCAGCCCTTACCTTTCTGCTGCAGGTGTTCAGTTCCCATTCACCTGGGAGAGGATCTAGGAATTTAAAGTCCTAGTGTGCAGTGGAATGAATGCAGGCAGAGGATGTGGAATAACTGGTTTCATATCTCACTCAGAGGGCTCTGACCTCTGAGTGAAGGATATAGAGCCAAGATTCATAAGGAGGGAAAGATGTAGCTTGTGCCTTTTCTCATAACTGCTGGGTGATGTACAGGTTGCTCTTGAAGGCAGAAATCTGCTGCTCCAAGTTCTCTGGCTTTCATCCTCAAATGTTGGCTATAATTTCAGACCAGTTAAGATGGATGCCATATTGCTGGGATTTACATTTCTGTGCTTAAAAAATATTTCCCTTTCACTTGGCCCAGAGCAGTGTTCTCCTTTTTACCTTTTCCTTGTGTAGAGATAAAATGCTCTGCAAGGAGTTGATAGTTTTACAGCCATGCAGCTGGCAGCAGTAGATCACAGAGCACAGTAGAGAAATCCAATTACTTCCTTTGTCTGAGATGAAAACCTGCACCTCGGGAGTGGGGGGAGGGCCTCTGTTGCAGGGCGGCCTGATCTAATATTTTGTTAGAAGGATGGATTTTCTGATACAGCTTGTCTCCTGGGTTACAGAAGTTTGCGTTTTGGTCATCTGACCCAAATGAGATTGAGCAAATGGGGTGAGGGAATCCCATCATCTAGGTTTCTGGCTATTTTAGAGCTTAGACTGTGTAGTTGAACTAGCACTGATCTACTTAGTTAATAATGATGGTGATTCCTATATCTTACTATTGATGTAGCAGATACTTTGGCTGAAATTTTGAAAAGAGCATCCACCGAGGCTTTGGAAAGCAGTTATAGAAAAATACGGAAATGCACAGAGAGATAAGATATTATAAACTCCTCCCTCTGGGACTTTTCACTGGATAATACTGGGTAAAAGTATTTCCAATTCCAAACCAAAGAGAATGTTAGAGATTCATTTTGTAGAAAAGAGAACAAGCTGCCATTGAAAAATGCAAAATGAACAGAAATAGATAGTTCACAGTAGAAACTCTTAACCTAATGTTCTCATCCATCTGCCATCTACCTTGCCCCAACAATCTTATGTAAAGGTACAATTAAACCCTTCATCTTATAAAATGGCCAGAGGTCAGAAAGTTAAAATGTGAATACACAAGGACTAGAATCAGTGCTAGGACCAAATGCTTGCCAGGGTGGGAAGGGCAGGAATGAGGGTCTTGAGGTCTGGTAGATGTGGGTTTGAATTCTTGTTCTGCAGTATAACAGCTCTGTGATGTTGGGCAAGTTAAGTCCACTTATGCGAGCTTTCATTGTTTTCTTCTATAAAATAACAAAACAATACTTACCTTGGGGAGTTTAAGAGGGTTAGTGATAATATACATAAACATGTCGTCCCTGTAATAACCCTGTGGAGTAGGTGAAAAGGAACTGTGGGTAATACCATGGAGCTGTCGTGGGGCTCACATTATGGAGGAGCTAGAATTTGTCAGCTGTACTTGTCAGGATGCTTGTTCACAAGGGACAGAGGACAAGTCTATCATGGGCTCAAAAGAAACTGACAGGAAACAGCACCGTGGAGAAGCAATGCTCTTCTTACATGTCTACAAATGGGTAGGTCTTTGAATGCCAACTCGGTCCTTATATAGACTACAGATATAAAAGGCAGAATTCCTACTTTATATTGGAAGTGCTGACCTCTGAATTCATTGGATCTCTGGGAAATTCTAAGATCGGTTGCTCACTTTTATCTTTTCTGGTATATATTACTTGCACTGCTTATTGGCTGGCTTGGGAGTAAACCAAAGCAAAAACTTTCTAAAACCTCATCCAAGTCATTATTTTTGTCAGTCCTCAAATTTGGACCATCCTTTTGTGGTCTTGCCTGGCTTATTAATTTAAACCCAACAATAGTGAGTTATAAGGATAAGGAACATCTTGTGAAATAGAAGGAAATGCTGCACAGCCAACCCTTGGCAGACACGAATCTGGCTTTTCTTGGTTTATTCTTGAAGAAACCAAGAATACAATGAGCATGATTTTAGGTGTTCTATCGGTAGAATTGGTTCTTCAATCACTTCCCCAAATTTTGATTACTCCCTTGAAGAGCCAAATGCCCAAAACAGAGAATCCGATTGGTGCAGCCCAGGTCACATGCTCATAGTATCAACCAAATTTCTTCTAATGAAAGAGACTTTTTTTCTTCAAGAATAAGGCAGAAGGGGAACTGGCTGGGTAACAACATTGGGTGCCTCTCCTCCAGTTAAGAATCATAGTAGATGAGTTATAATCTCTGGATGTCACAATCTTTCCCTGGAGCTATGCTGCCTTTGCAGGGTACAAGGAGAAAACAACTAACCAAAACCTGTCCTTATATTGCACCTAATTCCAGAACTAAGCAAATCTATGCCTGCTAGCAAGTTATCTATGTGTATTTGGAACAAACTTCTGCACCATTTAGTGTGAAAACTTCTGTAGATCATTACATAGTCTAAACACTGCAGGCCTGCATTTTGAACAGAAAGTCAGTATTTTGGGACCTACAAGGAAGTTTACCTCCTGGATAGGTTGCATAAGAACCTGATTCAATCCTAGATTTTGCTACAGAGAATGGCATCATCTATCCTGAACAGCCAGAAGATAGAAGCTGCTAGGATTGTGGCAGAAAGAGTCACCAGAGAGCTGGCATCTTCACACTCTTATCCTGAGCGTAGCAACTGTAAATAGCTTTCTGGACTTAGCAGAGGAGACCCAGATACTGTGTTCCTGCAGCACAATATTCTGGTTTATCCTGAGACAAAGCATTCGGAAGCAGCTCTCCAACTCCCAGCCCATTCCTCTAAGCAAAGTAGTTTTATTCAAGGCTGGAGTCTTAATCAGTGTGCTTTTTCTTATTCTCTAAGAGGCTAAGGACTCTCTCCTTACACATCCCTTTCAGAATCTGTTTTTAGAAAAGTTTTTAAGATCCTTAATTCCAACAAAGAATGAACAATAGTCAATATGTATAAAGATTTTGTTTCAAGATCTGGAATACTCATTTCCGCTCCATGTATTCTGTCCATCTTTGCCCTCCTTTTCTCTGCCCTGGATGCTGACTTCTGTGGACCATATCAACAGCTTCCTTGCCCATTGGTTTCTGCTTGGCTTTGACTGATAGGAGGTGCCAGCAGGATACAGGAGGGAGAGAGGAGAAAATCACAGCCCTTCCCCCAGCTCCCTCTGCACTAGGCTGTGGATTAGTGGCATCTACAAGCTGCAGCTCCTGATATGTAGCCCTTTCCCCCTAGAGGTGCAGTTCTCTTCTTTTAATGGTAAACCTCTCTCTCTCTTTGTTCCTTCAGGTTGAGAAGTTATAAAATTCTCTCTGGTCTAACCTATCTCAGTTAAACATGTCTTGTTGGTTTCTCTTAACCCTGTGTACATCTTGATATCTAGTTCCTCAGGAAACTCTCCTTAATTGCCTTGTTTGAATGTAGTAGATACTGTTTTTGCTGAGCAGACGCTCCCTGTGGCACCTGAGTATTATTATTCTTATTTTACAGATGAAGAAAATATGACCTAATTGCATGTTGAAATTCAGGGGTAATGATGAGGCTTGAACCCAGACCACCCAGCTGTAAAGGCCTCCCTGTTAACTCTGTATACCCAGCTGTCTTCATGTTAAAGAGAGTGCATTGCCTTTAGCTAACTTATTACCTCCAGCCTTTCAGCATCATCTCATGTGTGAGGAGGTATTTTTGGAGGAGCGATCTACTTGTCCCACAAGAAGTAGGTCCAGCTTTGTCCCATCTACCAAATGTGATCTGAATCCATGTTTTCAGTTTTTAAAGAAACTTTCCTTCTCTGGTTGAAAAGAATTGCTCTTCTTTTCACTCAGGAATACCTCCTGAGATTCTGCTATTTGTGATCCTATTAAGCAGAACTCTTAAATGTAATTACTAGAAAACAACCTTAATAAAATCTGTCTTAAGGCAAGTCCTGAAATACTACATCAGAGAGGAACCTAATTAGCTATTTTCCCCTACTCTAGATGCCACAAAGCACACTGAAGCTATAAATGGCCTTAGAGATTACCCAAGCTCTTAACCTCATTTTGGTAATATAGGCCTTCCTAGAATTTGAAAAAAACTGTGAACCCTCTCTCAAGAGAAATGCATGTTCTGTCTCTCTCTTGCTCTCTGTTTCTTTCACACCTGCACACGCATGCACACACACACACACACATCTTACCTTTTTTGTTTTGGGTTTACTGTCATCATGAAGGCCATTCTTATGCCTCCAGATTAACCTTCCTTGTTCTACACTAAACTTTCCCTTGCAGATGAAGAAGTTGATACCCACTCAAGTAAAATAAATGGCTTTCCCAGGCTTACACAGCTCAATAGTTGGTATACTATTCAGGCTAGGCTAAGTTATTCTGCAGTAAAAAACAATAATTTTAGTAGCTTAACACAGCAGAGTTCCCCTCTCCCCTGTGCATTCCCATGGTCTCTGCTGTGTTAGCTGGGGCCTCGCCTCCAGGCTGTTTTTACCCAGTGATGCAAGGTCATTGACGAATACCTTCTACAACATCCTGCTGTCATCATGACATGTCAGAGCTTTGCAAACTATGCACTGATCCTAAAGCCTCTGCTTGAAAGTATCATCTCACTCCTGCTCATACTTCATTGGCCAAAGTGAGTCATGTGGCCCTGTAGAGACCCTCAGAAGGTAGCTCAAATGACTATACAGCTAGAAAAGCCAGATGAGGAGGAACCAAGACATTTTAACTTTTTATCCAAAGACTGCCTTATCTTACTCAAATTCAGCTGGATATCCTACAGGCTTGTCCTCTGCTTGGGAGGGCTACGTTTCTGATACACAATTGACCCCAAGTTGAAAGCTTCTCTTACTTTGGTTTGTAAATGCTGGCTTTCTGGCACAGTTCATTTAAGATGCTGTCACAACAAAGGAGGCTTGTGCAATGGTCATTATTGAGTTTATACAGCACTCACTTTACAAACTAAAACCTTTTCTTTTTACTTTTAGGTTGCTCTTATATGCCCTTTTGTTTCTAATACTCATTTATCTTTCCTGATCCACCATGGTGTGGGACCCATAGTATTGCCAAATCACATACAGTACAGAGGAGTCTCCGAAATTATGCTAGTAATTGGCGATATTTGTGCCTCTATTTTTTTAATCTCCAGTTGCTCATTCATTCCATAAATTACTGAATATCGGCATTGCTCTGAGGATTGTAGGAAGGATTCAGTTACAAAATTCACAAAATGTGGCATGATGCAGTTGCTCACATGCTCACTTCAGCAGCACATATACGAAAAAAAATTGCAGTTGTTCAAAATATGTAATGTGAAAAAAATATGTATGTGGCATGTGTGTGTGTGCGTGTATTTACATTTTGAAATCAATATAGAAGAATGATTAAGAGCACACACTCTGGGATCTGAAAGGCTAGGTAAACATCCTGATACCCCCAATTACTGTACGTCCTAAAATTTTGGGCACTTTTATTAACCTCTCTGGGTCTGTTTTCTTATCTGTTAGAAAGGGATAATGATACTACCAAACTCTTGGGCCGTGTTGAGAATTAACTGGTACAACATGTGTAAAGAATTTTACCACAGGACTTGGCTTAGAGAGAGGCCTTGATGCAGTGTGGTGGACTTATTGTGGTCAGTTTAAGCAGGAACACCCCACTGAGCTGAATTGGCATGGTTCTGGGCATAGAGGATCCACCTGAAGGTTATTGTCGACATAATATGAAAGAGAATGGGAGCAGCAGATAGCGGGTGGCTGTTTCTCAGGAGAAGCTCTGTTATGGCTCATTTCCCTGAAGTGAACTCGGCTGTTATCATTGAAGAAGGAGCTCAGGGCCTTGCTGTCATTGGGGTTGGTTGCTATTTACTTTGGGGGAGCTCTGGTCTTTATCTCCTCCTTGAGGGTAGTATCCTGGCTCCAGTATAGATGTTTTCAGCCTTTTAGTGCAGACATGGATGTACATGGGGCAGTGCCAAGGGGTCCCAGCCCTTGATTGGATCTTCCAGGTCTCCACTGCGTAGATAAATGTTTTGCACTGTTCCTGCATTTGGCTTGTGTGTGAATGTTGTAACTTATAATTGTCCTGAATTAAATCTGCTCTCTTGCAAACTATTGACTCTGGAACCCACTGGCTAATACATACAGTTAGCTATTATTGTTACCAGAATGCTTTCTAGAGGATAGGAATGGCATTTGACAGGAGGAAAGAGCAAGGGCTTTGAGGTTCACCTTTGTCCAAGTGCAAATTTGGGCTTTCTTTCTGCTCTGAGCTTTCGTGCTTTAGTAATATGAGAGCGCCCCCTTCATCCCACAGGGTATTTGGGAGCGCCCCTCCCCCCAGGGATACAGCCCTACAATATCTTACACAGTGCCTGTAATGTTGAGACAGTTAACAAATATGAGTTCTTTTGGACACTGTGGGGCATATGGTGATGAGCAAAGAAGAGTCCTCTCCCTTGCCTTCCAAGAGTTTATAGTCTCATTATGGAGATAAAACATATTCACAAGTAACTATGGATAACCCCAAATGGTGAGTGCTGTGAAAGAGCCCTAGCTAACAGGCTGCCGAAGTTTGTGTCAGATTAGTTTCTACGAGTTTCTGAGCTGAGCTACAGTGGCACCTCGATGCATGAACTCAATTCTCTCCACAGTTCTGGTTGGAAACCAAACTGGATGAGAACAGAATCAAATTTCCCCATAAGGTCAACATTGAACCTAACCACTGAATTTGATTCGATTCTCGTCCAACTCAGCTTGTGGCCAGAATGGTGGAAAGAATCAAGTTCGTGAACCAAGGTACCACTTATAGACTTTGCTAAGAAAAAGTGCTCTTTATTAAAAAGATATTTTGATTAACAAACACCACTTGTTTTCCTTTCTCTTGCTCTCTTTCCCTATCAATCTCTTCCTCATCCTTAAACCTGAGAGTACCCAATTATATAGCGAGAATAGAAATCCATTTCCTTTCCTACTGGTACAGTTTTCTGGTGCACTGTATTTTTTAGTTGTAATATTTCCAGCAGCTCACTTAAGATTTCATTTGAACTTTGAGACCCTCATTTTTCATTTGCTTCCTCAGATTCAACGCTCTGGACCCCTGTACTCTCTTCTGGAAAGCCTTACTTAATATTCAGCATCAATGAACAAACAGGAGGAACGTTTTAGCAGAAGCAGGCCTCAAGTGATGTGGGGTTTGACTCTGGTTCTTAGCAAAGTTTTATATGCTTCTTTCTGCCTCCTGTAGCCAAATACATTTCTCCACCTATTATCAAATCAGGTGCTTTGGAGGTGCCTGCACTTGGGCATTGTTTCCTAAAGATGTTACATTCCAGGATCTCTCTGAGTGCTGTTATTATTTCCTTTTAATCTTTCTGACTAGACTTACTCAACATTGGAGGAACCCTATCTTTTCTTTTCCTTTTTACGCGGCTCTTGCTGGACGTGCCACATGACATAAAACTTGTCTAGAGTGAACAGGTCCAGCAGAGCTTTTCCTTGCCCCATTGTCTCAGGCTTCAGGATTATGATTACTGTATTCATCTACTCTGAAGTTCCCTGCCTGTTAGCCCCATAGGAGCAGGCTGCACTTAAGGGAGTAGTCGGATACTTTTTCATTGCTTTTCATTCTGTAACCCTTCTACTGAGGTGTTAGTGGGTTGTTGTTCATTCCACACCTATGACATTTAGGTTACGGCTTGTCCCCTCTCCAACACTGAGAACCATCATTTTATACAACCTTATACCTTCCTACCTGTACTTCATTGGTGACAGAAACAGGGCAACACATCTCTTATTTGAGATTTTGGATCTGGGACTGAGAAAGATTTGGGCCAATCTCTTTATAGGAACTGGAACCAAAGATGTGACAGTGAGGAAAATTAGATGCCGAAGTGGAGCCAATGCTCAGAGAGAGAAAAACAGAGCAGGCATATGCAGGAAGGAGAGTGGAGAGGGTGTGGGGAGGTTGAGGGTCTGAGGACACCTGGAGCTCTGGTTCCCTTTCTTCCCAAGGCCCAGTGATGCCTATATTCTGGAGGAGTGAATTCTTCACTGGGTAATGTAAGATGTCCTCACACCTTTTCGGTTAATCTCCTCCATGGCTTAGACTGGTTCAGGTTTGTTTCCGTTACAGGTAATCAAAGAGTGCTGCTCTTCTTTACTGAATTTCTGGGTTTATGCTTTTGATAGCAGGTAACCGAGAGTGAAGTTAGGTTACTCTTCAGCACCCTTCCAACTATAAAGGAAAATGTTAAAACCTCAAAGTACCCGAAATAGAATCAACAAATACACCCAACAGTACTGAAAGCAAGGTCTTGAATAGATATTTTTGCATCCATGCTTATACCACCATTACCCACAACCGAGCAGTGGAAGCAAGCCAAGTGTCTACTGACAATTGACTGGATAAACAGAATGCAAGATACACATACAATGGAATATTAATCAGTCTTAAAAACAAAATCTTAATGCATGCCATAACATGGATGAACGTTGAAAAGATTATGCTAGATTAAATAAGTCAGTCACACACAAAAAAACAAAGATTGTGTGATTCATCTTATGTGAAGTACATAGAGTAATCAAATTCCTAGAGATAGAAAATAGGATGGTAGTTATCAGGGAATGGGGGATTGGGAGAATGGAAGTTGGATCCAGGCCACACACCTGTCCGCTCTTGCCGGTGAGCGGCTAAGGGCTGCCGGTCTCAATTCTCCCACACATCTGCTTACTATCTTAAGGTTCCAGAATTTCTCCTGCAGTTCCCAAAGCTATCATTTCCAATTATTAGCTGACTAAACTCTCACTTTTACCTTTCCTGTTCTAAGTCCACAGTTTTTGATTTGTCTGATTCATACTCCAAACCATATCTTAGCTCTTCTCAAGAAACACAGTCCTGATGAGCAGCGAGGGGCTTGCTTTGGTTTGGGCCTGAAATTTCCTAAAAAATTGCCTTTAATCTAGTCTGGACAAAGGCTTATTATGCTTGTGTCACCTGGCTATTGAACAGTAGAAAATTAGAGGGGCCTCATTGGACTGTGTCCCTCAATCTGTGCTTTAATTTCATTTTCACCCTCCGACCAAAACACCTTGACATCCCAGTCTTGGAATTTATCCTTTCATCATTAAGCAACTCGTGCCCATTTTTGTCTATTTCATTTATTCAATCAATAACAATGCACTGAGCATCTACTATGTAAAAAAAAAAGTGAAGGAGCTACAGTAACAGAAGTTTGGATAGATACAAAAGTATTAATAGTAATCATATTTCAGTGGTAGAATTATATTTTCTCTTTTTTGTCTATCTGTACTTTCCATTTTGGGTGTCAATAAACTTGTGCTTTATTTCACAAGTTAAAAAGTTGTGTATAATTTGCAGAATTAAACAATTAAGTGCTAAAATTTAGAACTTTACAGAAATTGCAGAGTCCTTGCCTACTTTCCTTATTCCTGTCTCCTGAAATGTTTGTCACATTTCTAACCCTGAAGGCTTCTTGGTGTTCAGCTCTTTCCTCCACATCTGCTACCATCCCCATTATTTGTGGTCCATAAATCCTTTTATCTGATAAAATAAAATCTTCAGCTTGGGGGGTGTATTTTCCCCAAAGAAAGCTAGGCTTGAAATCTGAAGCTGTGTGCTTTTAAAAGTAAAAATACTCTCTAAATGCAAATGATTATTGTTTCTATTTGTTTTATCAGTTGCTAAGAATGTAGACTCCTGCCAGAAAGTAGCTCGTGGATTTTACAGTGAGAAAAGACACAGAATGTAGGGTCCACTCCACGCAGAGATCTCCCATTTTCTGGCAGGGTTCAGATACCCAGGTGTGGCACTCTTCGTGGGCCTGGTGCATAGTGTAGGCCCCGACCTCCCCCCACCCCCCCAGGCCTCAGCACAGAGTCTCACCACTGGCACACTGGCAGAGACCGATTCTAGGCTGGGGTTCAGGAAAAGTTTGTTATGTCATCGCTCTTGGCAGACACAAATTTGTCTTTTTTCCGCTGAGCCCAGGTTTGCTTGGCGTGGCCTGGTTTATCTGGCTGGAAGACACGGTGACAGTGCCCCCAGCTTTCCAGAGCAGCTGCCTCTCATGAATGGGCTGGGTATGGTCCTTTGAACAGGCTCGAGTTTTAGAATATGATGTCTTTCATGTTGCCTTTTATTTATTTACTCTTTGGTGTTATCTTCTGATTGTTCTTGTCATTTCTTCTCAATTTGAATGTTGGAAGTTTTAACTACAATCGTGCAGTACATGCTTTTATTCCATCAATATTTTTGCTCCCTGTCTGAACACCTGTGATTATAGACCTCACTCTCATTTTGAGTAAAAATCAAGGAATTTGCCTTTGCAATTTTTTTAAAGAAGACGGTCCAGTGGAAGTAGATATAATCCGAGGGATGATTTACATGGATTTTGGACAAAAGAGAATGAGTTATTTAAATATTGAAATGAATATACATAGGTATGATTATGCCAATGGGAAAAAGATTCTCGAAGTTTAAAAAAAATCCGATTCCTTGTGAAGAAAGCCATTTATAGCTGGTGTCATGGCCCACCCCTGTAATCTCATCACTCTGGGAGATTGAGGCAAGAGGATTGCAAGTTTGAGCCCAGACTGGGCAATTTAACAACTAAATAAGACTCTGTCATTCATGTACATACATACATACATATATATATGTATGTCATCGCTCTTGGCAGACACAAATTTGTCTTTTTTCCGCTGAGCCCAGGTTTGCTTGGCGTGGCCTGGTTTATCTGGCTGGATATATATATATATATATATATATATATATATATATATATATATATATATATAAACCGGGGATATATTCTAGAGTAAAGGCCCTGGGTTCAACCAGTCTTGCCAAAATTAAAAAAAAAAAAAAAGCCATCTACATTATTATTTCACTCTTACTTAAAATTCTTCAAAGTTTTCTCCTGCTTTTAGAATGAACTTCAAGAGCCTTAGCATGGCCTTATAAGACCTGGCAAGATCTGACTGCTGCCTCTTCTGAATCTCCAGCCCTCACATTCTAATAGCAACAAAGTCATTTTCTTTCACTGCCTGTAGAGTGCTCAACTCTTTCACCTTGGGACTGTCACACTGGGCTTTTTCTCCCTGGAGCGCTCCACACATTCATCTCCATTTGTGTAATCCTACTCATGTGCCAGGCATCAGCTTATGAGTGGCTTTCTCTGAGGAGCCTTGCAAATCTCTTAGGCTGAAGTCTTCTCTTCAGTGTTCTGTTGTGATGGCAGGTCTTGGCCAGTTCACCTCTGTCTCTTCCATTAGTCTATACAATTGCTTGAGAGTTGGGATCATGCCTTTCTGTTACAGTTTTATCTTTTGTACTTCGCCTGGTTTGCACATAGTAAGTGTTCGGTAAATATTTCTTAATTGAATGGGTACATTGGGACAGTTTGTTGAAAGAAGGAATCAGGATTTAAATTATGAGTTCCCAAGGGGTTGCTGGGGAAGCAAGGATAGATACATAAATACATGTGTGTGTATTTATATATAACACAGTCCTGCCTTTTCAGAACAAGCATGCTTGTGCAGATCCAACAATTATGGATTGGAAATACACGTACACAAAAATCATGCCTGCCCTGAACATGCAGATTTTTCCTCATTATTCTTCACTAAACAATAGAGCATAACAACTATTTACAAACCATTTACATTGTTTTAGGTGTTGTAAGTAATCTAGAGATGATTTAAGGTGTATGTGTGGGTTAGATGCAACTATCATGTTATATTATATGGAAAATTCATGCATCCCTGCAGTTTGGTATCCTCAGGAGACCTGGAACCAATCCCCCACTAATACTAAGAGACAGATGACCTGATATCTTGGGGGTGGGGGGAAGGAAAGGGAAAAAATAACAAAACACAAAGGCATTTTTTTTTTTATTTAGAGTTAAACTTCTGCTAAGAAAGCTGCCCCCACCGGGGAGACTACTGCTAAAATGGGTAGGGAGTTGGGGATTTAGCTCAGTGGTTAGAGTGCTTGCCTTGCAAACACAAGGCCCTGAGTTCAAGCCCCAGCACCCAAAAAAAAAAAAATTTTTTTTTTGTAATCCTGAACTTGCAAGCTGGTACAAGGCATTAGAGGCATCCAGTGGTTACTCTGCAGGGTACTTCTAAGCCTACCTGAGACGTCTCACCTCTCAGAACCACCCTGCAATTGCATTCCAAAGGTAAAAACAAAGAGAATAAACAATTTCATATCACTCAGTTATTTACTTTTTTGTTCATACACAGATAACAATACTATGAGTTGGGTGAGAATTGAATGAAAAGAATATCTCATAGGGAATATTCCAGCTTTATATCTGCTGTCATTATTGGCCCTGAATCACCCCAAGAAAAACTGGCTTGTCTTCTGCACACCCTCCCACAATCATAGCGCATTCTAAGGGATGGTTAGTTTATGAAAATTGTTTGTAGCTCTTCATCTCTTAAAATTACCTTACGTATTTAAGCAATTAGCAATCAGATTTCACATGTTAATGCTACCCGAGCAAACCTGATATTGCTACCCAAGCAAATCTGGAATGTAAAAATGCAAATGGTAGAGAATGAAAACAGAGTTTAGGTTGTTTGCACATACATTGATTTCCATAAACAATTAAAATTTGCCATATTTGTAATGATTTTTAAAGGTGCTAAAGTAAACAGAACAGTTGTATTATCTATGTGTGAATTTAGTAAAAAGAGCAAGAAAACTGTCATTATGAATTTGAATAGAGAAGCAATTTTGGCTTTAATGTGGCTGAAAACAAGGGACACTATAGAATAAGTTAAAAATACATTTAACTGTAAAAACCTTAACACTCCCATTTGTCACCTGGCTACCTTAAAATGCCCTTTAAACATTGAAGTTGTGAAAAAAGAAATGGAAAGGAGATTAAAATTAATAAGAGGTTTGGTTTTGAGGCTTAGTTTGGAATTAAAACAGTAGCCATGGATGAAATGGTGGGAAATGAAATAGAAAATAAGAGTTTTCCCCATTTTCTTTCTGTGTATGAATTTGAAACTACAGTATATGAAAAGTCAGGAAATTTATTTTTCTCTGTGTCCAGCTGTGAATGCCAATTTTGAAAAGTCACATTTGCTCTCTGGTGAAATTACTATTTTGTAAAGAGTTACACCTCAGTAACTGTAGGAGGATGATGGAAATGTCCCAACAGTACTAATACCATCAATTGCAGCCTTATGGCAAATTAAATAGATTCTGAAAGTACATGTCCAGTTTTCACAGAAAAAAATTATACTTCTGTTTCTCTTTTGGATCAACTTCCTGTATTAAGATGGAATCTCTGCTACCAAAATGGCCTGAGGATTGGTACCATGGTCTGAACATGTGAAAACCAAACCCTACAGATCATAAATGTAAAAATGCCTGAAGATCTCACCTTGTATATAGGTTAAGAATATAGCTCTTTAATAGATTTAGAGTCAGAAACTCTATTTCTAGCAGGGCTTTTGAAAAAAGATGTCAAGATGTCTCATGGAAAAATGAATCTCTTTTCCCTTTTAAGAGCAGTGCATTTTTTTTGTGAAGTTAATTAAGAACAGCATTATTTCATTGTTGAAAACAAATCAATAATATCACTGTAGAGTGTTAAGCACCTTTCTCCAAAGAATCTATTCAAGTGAGAAATCCAATTTTTTTTTGTTCATAAAATTGCTTATTCAGTTTGTCTCTGTGATAATGTAAAACTAGGTATCCACTGTGGAGCATAGAGTGTGTTTATTTCATCTGTTTAAATTCAGAAGGAAGCGAGGAATGAGGCAAGCTTCGGTGTTAAGTTGCAGAGAGAGTCTTCGCTCGAGTTTCAAAATGATAACAGTGATGATGATGTAGATGCAGGGCGCAGGGCTTTTTTTGAGATAGTGTCCTTTTAAAAGAAGTCCCAACAGCTGTGTTGTCCCTGTCACTATATAAGGACACAGTAAGAATCAGGAAGCAGCCCCTTACCAGACCCTGAATCTGCCAGTGCTTTGATCCTGGACTTCCCACCCTTCAGGACTATCTCTGTTGTTTAGTAGCCGCCTAGTCTATGACATTGTGTTATAACAGCCCAAATAGAGTAAGACAGGCTTGAGGCAGATGTTCAGGGGTGAACTCTGTGGGACTCCAAGATGCACTACAGAAGTCACCTGAAGCACAATGAGTAGGAAAAAAAGGTGACGAGCAACAAGGAAAGGATTCACTAGTACAGAAGAAGATAGTGCTGATCCAGGCAGTCGGTGGCAAGGACAAAGCGTGGTATGCTGGGAATTGTGAATAATATGAAAGTCATCGTGAGAGCTTACTGAGGCTGTAAACGTGAGGTCAGAGTGGGAGGGACCTAGCGAATTCCAGGGTGGTGATTATTTGTGGGTCCACCTGACTTGCTACCAAACATGCATTTCTGAAAAATTGTGTGAAAATATAATTGTCATAAAGTACATACATGTTTAGTAGCTAGTTATTTAAAATAAATTTGTAGCTGGGCATGGTGGCACATACTGTAATCTCAGTCCTTTGGGAGGAGGCTTGCAAGTTGACATCCAGCCTGGGCAATTTAGTAGCTTAGTGAGATCCTGTCTCAAAAAAAAAAAAAAAAAAGAAAAGAAAAAGAAAAGAAAAAGAAAGAAAGAAAGAGAGAAAGGAAGAAAAGAAAAGAAGAGAAAAAAAGAGCCAAGGATATAGCTCAGTGTGAAAGCCCTGGGTTCAATCTCAAGTACCACGAAAAATTAATTAATTAATTAATTAATATATGTAAGGGAAATAAGTATTTTGATAACACAAATACCAATTCTCTGAATTATTTTTTTTCGGTTCAAGATCCTAGCCAGGCATGGTGGCACACACCTGTGATGCCAGCACTTGGGAGGCTGAGGCAAGAGGAGTGCTGAGAGTTCAAGGCCAGACTGGGCTACATAGTGGGTTCAAGGCCAGCCTGAACTGCAGTGAGACCATGTCTCAAAAAAAAAAAAAAGAAAACAACTCAACATTCTTATTTATTTTAAATTTTCTTAGATCAATGGACAACTGAATCAGGCAGTTGAGAAATACACATCACTTTATTGTTGGGTGTGGTATCATGAAAAGACAGAATGTTCCCAACTAAAAGAGGCCCTTGCTGTTTTCTAGTTCAACTCTTCAACCTCCAGAATGAAGTTTAAGGGATTCACTCAGGGTTAAGTAGTAAGGACCTGAATGTTAACCAAAGGCTGAGTGATTTGTTCCTGGCTCACAGCTGGCTGGCTGGAAGGTTAGAGGGTAAACCGAATGGTCCTCCCTCCCACATGAGACCCATTTGGTCTGCGTCTCTTTGGACTGTCTGGTACACTGTGTGAAGACCAGGAGCATAGCCATGGTGCCACTTTTCTCTGGGGCCCTCTCCAGCTACAAAGCCCTGTGTTTCTGTGTCATCGCTTCAACTCCTGTTTTTTAAAACTGTTGCCTGAAAGGAGTCATTGTAAGATCAAGAGGCAGCCAAAATAGAAATAATTGTTATTGGCTCCCAGATGGCCAAGGATTACAATAATATATCTTATAGAAAGAAATAGATAATGTTAAAAGAAGAAATTTATCTCCCAGAAAGTAATAAAGCTTTAAAACTGAATGTAGGAAGAAAAACAACAGCAACCTAGTTTCTCTTCAGTTCTTCCAGAGTCTATCAAATATGGCACCTTAAATTGGTCCAAGCTTCATGGATACTACAAGTGTGATGTGTCTGAAGACACCATCCATCTCCACAAACACGTCATTTTGCTCCAGCTTTCTCTACTCTGCACGCCATTCAACCTAGTTTTCTGTCATTTTTTCTCAGAAATTCTGCAAGTATCTCCAGTTCCCCAGAAATGAGCTCTATATTTGTAACTGCAGAAAATGTATTACGTGAGAATAGAGGGAGAGAGAGTAAATGCAATTCTCAAGCACCACTTTTTTTACTTTCTCCAAGTACCATGGTACTGATCCATGTAAAGTGGCTCTGACTTTAATTCCAGTATTTGAAATTCATAAGTAGCAGTCTTGCATCACCTATTTCTTTTTTGATCTCCTTTCCCTCCTTATAGAGCAGACAGATTTCTTGATAAAAATGTTTTGCATCATAGGCATTCATATAAAGTCTTTCACATAGCAAAAATTTTAGTTGGGCCACCCAAAGAAAAATAGAAATGACTAAAAGAGAGATCCTAAATGAAAAATACCATTAAATAGAAACCACACTCTCTGATGACAACATTGTCTAAATCTTAGATTGCTTGTATCAAACAAAACATTAAATAGCCATCTTGTGCTTAAATATAGACAAAGCCACAGAATCAAAGAATGTTAGAGCTACAAGAAATTTTATAAATTCTGGGGAAATTTTCTTCTTTTGTACATGATGAAATGAAGCCCCATACAGTCAGATTAGGAGGGCTGGTCAGGTACTACTTCGAGTGCCAGTCTATGAAAAGCACTAAGACATTGCTAGGATCAATAGGAAATCAGTGCTAGATCACTCAGCTTTCTATACACAACTCCTTATTACTTTGTGTACAACCAGCTAAAAGTCGATTGTCACTAAAATGTCTCCAAATAAAGAATACATGGTGTAGTATGTTAACCAAGCCTAAGTACAGAGCTGTGACTGTAGCTCAGTGGTAATTTCCTGGCATGTGTGAAGCCCTGAGTTCAATTCCTAGCACTGTAAACAAATTAAAAAGGAGTATTTTATTATCTGAATTTTAATTTCTTTGGTTTGCTTCCAGTCACACTAATTTTTTTAAACCACACATTAATTTTTTAAGTTCACAAAGAAGGACAAGAAGTACAGAAGAATGAGTGACATTTTTCTTAGATTTCTATTTGAAAAGAACACCAATCCAACTTTGGCCAATAGAAAAGATATTGGTAATAAAATTTCTTTCTGAAAGCAAACATTTTAAAATTCATATTCTTTCTATTCCTACAAAATGGCCATAATGGGAAGAAATGGCTGACAGAATGCCACATTGTTAGCCTGGCTCAGATACCCCCATGTTTGAGCTGGGCCCAAAGACCACAAGCAGGGATGGGCTACCAAAGTCACAGAGCCTTTGCTAGATTCATATCAATAAATAAAATTCAACAAATAATGATACTGTGCCTTGTGAGAACATTGTGCTACACAAATAAAACAGTGGCATGGTCCTCTTCTGAGGATCTTACATGCTAGTTGTGAAAAAGACATGCAAATATTAACAATACTGTAGACCAGTTCTTTCCTGAGAAAGCTGGAGGTCCCTGGGGAAATGGAAGATGGCCAGCCTGTGCTTGCCGATGGACATCAAAAGGCTTCAAAGAGGAGGTGACATTCGAGCTGGTAACTGAAGGACGAATAGGAGTTTGCCAAGGGGAGTAGATCAGGAGGGAGAATCCAGAGGTCCTAGTGGAACATCAGCATATGCATTGGCCCATAAGACTTCCTGGTGAAAATGTCCAACCACGGCATTAATACTATTCTTAAAAATCTTCTGCAAAAGAATTAAGATGTGTTATGTTCTTGTGCCAGCTCCCCACAATGAATATAATCATTACGTACAGCAACATATACCAGTAAATTTTTCTTAAAGAATATTTTTTAAAAGCATCTGCAAAAAAAGTGGGAAGATATGGTTTGTAGTAATAAATTATATAACATTCAAATCCCTCATTAGGCCTTGAGGACTTTTCTCTCCAGCTGCTGAAAACAATGCTGTGATAGTCCTCCATGATCAGCCTTCTCCAGGAATTGCTTTATCTGTCAAGAGTGCCACTGCCCCAAGTCTTGTCCTTTTTTCTAGGCTTATCCAATGACTGGTCCAGGTGGAAGTCCCCCAACTTGAGACAATGCTGAAAGGCTCACTCCTATTTCAGTCTCCCCAGGAATCAGCTGAGTGATCTGCATTCCAGCCCAACTCTCTGTTCTTGTCCATGACTGCTGACCCGGTGAGCACTCTTCTGTAAGCTTCCAGCCTGCAAATCTCCATCTCAGAGTCTGCCTCCTAGACATAAAGAGAACTAAACAGTGTAAGATAGCTGAAGATGTAAAATATCATACTAACAAGCAAGAGCTTACCAGGCTTGTACTCGCTGAGGGGTGGTGGGATGAGATGGGTCACTGGTTTATGGCAGAGCTATCTGAACTTTCCCTTCTGTCCACTGAGAACAACTTGGCCCCTTTCAGTCTTCTTTCTTATAACATCCTTAACTTCAGGGGCTTTTAGCTGCCCGGGCTCTAGCCTCCAGCAGACATTTCTGTGAGTCTCTAGACTGCTTCTATTCCTGGGTGCCCTCCAGATAGTTCTTCAACCTACATAGAACTCTCTGGCTATTATTTCTCAGTGTTATCTTTGGTTTGCCTGAATCAGGTTTTTGATGCAAATAGCAGTCTCTGCCCCAGCTTACTGATTCTGGAGAAACAACGGTGGGGGTGGGGATGGGGTGGTATAATCTGCATTATAAACAAGTTCTTCAGGAGATCCTCAAGTCCACTAAAGCTTTAGTTTAAGAATCTTTTTCTCAGGTGTTCTGGGAAGGTATTAAAGACAGACAACGTTAAGTGTGGTTGAATTTCTTGTTGAATCCATTGTTGTATGTCATTTGAGAGCTTTATAATTTGTGACGGAAATGGTGTAGACATTGCATTTATTCTGGTCGTGGTGATACTGGGACTTCTATTCATCCTCGGGGGATGGGACAGAGGCTGTCTTGGCCTAACAGGGCTTCAGAAATCAGACAACTCTAAACACATCTGGGGAGATCGGAATGTGGTTTGGATCCAGGTTGAGATGCTAGAAGATAATTTTTCGGAGAAAATATGGCAGTTTGCTGATGCACATGTGAACAGTATATAGGACTGAGTTTTAACCAGAGTAGAGCAACCGTGGATTTGCCAAAGAGGCTGAAATTTAACCTCTACTGCAATTAACTTAATTGAGGTATACATTAAATTTAATTAAACACTTTCTTACATGTACAGTGACTTTTAAGGCAAATATTCAGCTGTGCGACCATTATCATGATCAAAATAAAGACGATTCCAGTCATCCCCCAAATTCTTTAGTTGGTGTCCTGGTATGAGGCAACCATTGAGCTATTTTCTGTCACCACAGATTAGCAGGGCCTCTTTTTAAAGAATTGCATATAGATCAAACCATACCAAAGGTACTCTTATTTGAAAGATATCTTCAATAGATATAAAATTCTTGATTACATTCTTTTCTTTCCATACTTTAAAGATGATGCGTTACCTCACTCACACAGTCTCTGGTTACTCCTGTGATCTTTCTCTATAGGTAATGTGTCTTTTTTTCTCCATCCTCTCCTAAGATCTTTGCTGTCTCAAAGATTTTAGGCAATTCGCATATGTATCTTTGTGTGTATGTTTGTGTGTATGTCTATTTAGACTGCTTGGAATTCATCAAGCTTCTTGCATATGTGTATTTAGGATTTTCGTCAAATTTCAAATTGTCATTCAAATATTTTTTAGTGCCTTGGTGTCTTCATCTGAGGTCAAGATAATAATAGTTTCTATTTTATAATGCTATTGTTTAAGATAATGCATTGTGTCTTGGTGCAACGTTTGATATTTAAAATGCACTCCAAAAAAAAAAAATCTCCTTCAGTAGGATGTCATAGAGTCGGTTAACCCAAATTGACCTAGTTTGTGATTGAGAAGGGGTGCTATAAATATTTACACTGGCCACAGACGTAGAGCAAGGCTATTACAGGCAAACCAGCATGTACAGTTGTATACAAGAATAAAAGCTGACTGGTGTTGCTTCCGTTTGTAACTTGGAACACATCTGTGGTGTAAATAAAGGTCCTTTCCCTTTTCTGTGGATTTGCCCTTAAATTGGAATGAAGGCACCAGGATTGTGACTTAAACTATGATACCAAATGGTTTCATGGTACTAAACAACCCTTACTGAGCCTTGGTTTTTTATTTTTTATTTTTAATTTAATTTTTTTTAACCAAGAACATGTATTGGTACATTGTACATATAGTGATCACATTCATCATGTTTGTTTTGTACCTGTACATGGTGCCTCTTGGTTCTCCCCCCTCTTCCCCACCCCCCATCTGTTCCCTCTATCCCCATTTACAGCAGGTTGATTCACATTTCTCCGATTTCCCTTTCCCCTTTCTTTCCATTTTTTCCCTTACTGCTTTTTCCTTTCCCTCTTTCTAGTACTCCTCTCTTTTGTGTATTATCTTCCTTTTATATAATATCTATTACACCCGTTTGTGCTTATTTACAGTTATGGTTTCTCATATCAGAGAAACAATTCGATGTGTACTCATGAGTGTCTGATTTATTTCATTTAATAATATATTCTCAAGGAACATCCATTTACATACAAATGACTCTAGTTTATCCTTTTTTATGGTGGTATAGTACTCCATTGTGTAGAAAAGCCACATTTTCTTTAGCCATTCATTGGTTGTTGGGCATTTGAGCCTTGGCTTTTTAAAAAGTCTTTTAATTACTAGCTTTTATTTTTTAGAGTAGTTTTAGGTTTACAGAAAATTGAGCAGACAGCACAGGCAGTTCCCATATATCCCTTCTCTCCCTTGTTGAAGTTTTCCCTATTATTGACATCTCACAATAGTATCAACACCAGATAATGAGATTTTTTGAACTGGAGACAGTAGAAATGAGGTTAGGAGACTGGGGGTTTAGCTCAAGTGGTAGTGCACTTGCCTAGCAAGCACAAGGCCCTGAGTTCAATCCCTAGCACCCTCAAAAAAAAAAAAAAAAAGAAAAGAAATGAGAATGAGGGAATGAGGCAGGCTAAATATCACAAGCATGCCCACTCTTGTGTGGCAGAGCTTTCTGGGGTGACGGGTTTCAGCTGAACTGGGGTTTTGGGGAGGGGTCAGCACTGGTTGAGTGAGGGACCAAGTTGCTCTTGGAACAAAGCAAGCTGTTTTTACTGATTTCCTGGGGTGGGGTATAGTCTGACAACTCCCTGTGGCCAGTGACATGGTTTCAAAAGTTGTGTCTTCTTGTGCTGGACTTAGACCACTTGGTGGTCATGGTCAACTTGTCCTAAAGGCTCCTGAATTTTCATGTAGCTGGCGCCATCATCCTGTGTAAAACATCCCGGCTTTGTGGGTCTGGAACCTGTAATAGGGCGGAAGGACCTTAGGTGCTTGGGTTGCTATGGCTGCTAAAGAAGCACAAAAGTGAGGGCAGAAAAGAGAGGAAAGACAAAGAAAAGAAAACATATATCTGCTCCAACAAGCAATAGGCCAAGTTAACCAGGTATTATAGTCTTGAATAGAACACTTTTTAAAAATGATCAACATGTCTACTTGTAGAACTGTGTGAAATCTGACCCAAGGGTTAAGACAACAAAGGGAACAAAAACAGTGTGAACACGGTGATGTCAAGTGCCATTCCATTTTAGTCACTCCTCAGATTTTGTAAGCTCAAGTCAGTATTTTTAGCAAAAGTAGATCTTAAGTCCCTGGGAAATAACCTAGGCAACTGTTATCATAACTCATATGTCAGAGATATTATCTACAGCAAAGCTAGTGGGAAACCAATAATGCATTACCCAGCTTTGTGATTTTAAATCCAAAATTAATGATTTTAAGTTAACTAAGAGCAAGGGAAACTAGAGGAGTTATTTTGGTTTTTCCTCTGTTACAATTTCTTATTTCATGCAAATATTCTGTTTTTGTGGTTTAATCAAGATCTCATGATGGGTCTAGGTGGAACACACAGGTGGAGAAACAACATGCCATGTTATAAAGAGTCGTATTTTACTGGACTCAGGGGTTTATTTTGTCATCCCAGCCTTCCATCTCACCGTCATGGTTCCTAAGTGTCTTTTAATAAGCCATGAGCCAATACTCACCTAGTATTATTAACTAAAGTTCATAATTTACGTTAGAGTTCATTCTTTGTGATCATGTATCTACCATTACAATATCATACAAGATAGTTTCACTGCCTTAGCAATCCCTTGTGCTCTATCTATTTACTTTTCTCCTCCAACCCCTGGGAACTATTGATCATTTTACTGTCTCTAGTTTTGCCTTTTTCAGAATGTTATATGATTGAAACATACAATACAGAGCCTTTTCTGACAGGCTTCTTTCACAGAGCAGCATACATTTAAGGTTCTTCCATCTCTTTTAGTGGCTTATAGCTCATTTCTTTTTACTGCTAAATAATATTCCTTTGTAAGTGTACAACACTGTGTGTTTATCCATTAACTTAAGAAAGACATCTTCGTTTGCTTCCAATTGTTGGCAATTATGAATAAAGCTGCTGTAAACATTCACATATAAGTTTTTGTGTAGACGTAAGTTTTCCATTTATTTGAAAAAATACCAAGGAGCATTATTGTTGGACCATGTGGTAAGAGAATGTTTGTTTTTTAAAAAACTAAAATGACTGTACTATTTTGTATTCCCACCACTAATGAATAGTTTCTGTTGCTCCAAACGCTTGTCAGCACTTAGTATTACCAGTTTTTTTAACTTTAGCCAATCTAATAAGTTTATAGTGGTATCATGTTGTTTGAATTTGCAATTTCTTAATAACATATGATGTTGAGCATTTTCACATGCTTATTCCTTATCAATGTATCTTTTTGATGGTATGTCTATTCAGTTATTTGTCACATTTTAAAATTGGTTTTCTTATTTTTTGTTTTAGGAGTTCTTTTATATTTCAGACATAAATCCATTATTGGGTATGTGTTTGCAGAAAACAGACATGGCCAGGCGTGATGGCACATGCTTGTAATCCCAGCACTTGGGAGTCTGAGGCAGGAGGATTGCTGTAAATTCAAGGCCTGTCTGGGCTGCACAGTGTGTTCAAGGCCAGCCTGAACTACACGGCAAGACCCTGTCTCAAAAAGAAAAAACAAAAGAAGAGAAAAGAAAACAGATGTATGTTTTATAAAGCCATTCTGCATTCTGTGGCTTGTCTTTTTGTTTTTCTAGGTCTTGAAATACTTTTTTATCCTACCATCTTTCTGGGAATCCAAAGATAGAGAGATAGCTACGTAGATAGAAATATATTTTCCACAGATTACTGAAACCCTTCACTTTAAAGTCTTTTTTCTCTCTGTGCTTCTGTTTAGATAGCTTCAGGTGTTCCATCTTCAAGTTCACAGATCTTTTCTTCTGGACAATCTAATTTGCTCTTCATTTCATCTAGTGAGTTTCTCTTTCCAAACACTGAATATTCTCATCTCTAAAATATGTGTTGCTGTTGGTTCTTTACATTTTCAATTTCTCTTCTTGTTATTTATATGTTTTCTTTTCATATTTGAACATATACAATGGCTAATTTTATGACCTTGCTGTTTACTCCATTATTTCTGTCATTTCTGGATCTGTTTCTATTTACTGATTTTCTTTTAAGTTACAGGACATATTTGTTGCTGCTTTTCATGCCCAGTAATTTTTTTTACTGAATGCTGGACACTTTTAATTTTAGAATATTGAATACTGTTTTTTTTCTTTAAAAGACTTAGAATTTGTTTGTTAGTAATGCTAGCTGATTAGTTAGTAATGCTAGCTGATCAACTTCAACCTTCAAAGGCATATTCAAAAGCTCTGTTATGCCAGGTTTGGAGTAAACTTTACTAGGACTAGTTTATCTTATTGTTAAGGTGTGACCCTTCCAAGTTTCTACCCAATGTCCTGAGTATACTCCACTTTGGCTGATCAGAATTTCAACATTTCTCAGGCTGTATAAGCTTTGAAAATTGCTCAGTTTACAGTTTCACAGTCATTTTTTGCCTTAGTTAGATAAATTTCACCTCCTCTTACCACACAAAGGCCCAGTCTGCTTGCCACGTTAAGGGGCAAGGTGGTGGTAGAGAAAGTACTGTAATTACAAGGAGCTAACTGATTGGAATATGGTGGACTAAAAGGCTATTTTTCTAGAAAGCTGAGTTGGGGACAGTTCATACACCCAGAAAATGGGTAACAGCAGCCTGGTGAGCATCTTCTCACAGGTGGAAGTTTGTAGCCAAATAATGCAATCTGTTCTGAATTGCCTATTCACAAGATGTTTTTCAGCTCTGCAAATCTCAATACAAAGATCTTTATTTCTTCAGACTATTCTTGTCACTGATTAGTGTGTCTGTGTGCAGTTCCTGACATATTACACCATGGATAGACTAGAGGGGATGGCTGCCAGAAGCCTACTTCTGACCACCAAACTCATGGTGATGAAATATTAAAAGAAAACAAAACAAAACAAAAAAAAACCAAAAAAACTTCACCTGATTATTGTGAAAGATAAGGTTCACTGTGAACTCTGGTTTAGGAGAAGCAATGGATTTAAGGAACCCAGAGTAAATTTCTTGAGCTCTTTCTCTGCCTCATGGATTGCAGCTGCCTATGTCTCCCTGAATGTCAATCTCTGTTTCTTCCACTGAGTGGTTCTACTGTGCTCTTTTGGGGCCTCTCCTCCCTACACTGCCCCCCAGACATCAACTCCAGACAAAGTCAGAGCAATCCTAAAGTCCAATCTCATTTGTTTCCTTTTCTTCCAAAAGCATAGTCCTGTGCTGCCTGTCATCCAGTGTTTAAAAACAGGTGTTTAGCATATTTTGTTTATTTTATAAGTGTATGGTAGCAAGCAGAAGTATCAATATTAAATGTTTTAGAATTATGCAGTCTTTCTCTAACTGTGGCCGGGAACTTGTTCTATCGCAGAGCCAGCACCCTTGATAGCTGATAAGGAGCCTGCACAAGAACAGCCCCCAGGCCCTATGTGCCGTGGTGGTGAACCCTCTCTGTGGGCACACAAGCCAAATCACCCCAGCAGCTGAGCTTCGGATATTCAGCTTTAATTGCAGCATAGGCACTTTGTGATAAATAAGTGGGTTTGGCGTTGCACTTTGGGTACTCGGTCTCTAAAAGTTTTGCCATCATTGCTTTAGAGGACTACAAGCATAGACACAAGTGAATCTATTAGGGCCATGTTGGCAGGGGTGCCTCTGTTGGATGAGACCTGGTGTCCAGTACTAACTCAGCAGAGCCCATGACCCAGAACATACACTTTTACAGCATTGGAGCACAGGGATGCTTCTTTACATTTCTTGCTCCGTGTTCCTGAATCAGAATGCTACAAATATGACATCATTTAAGTGCCACGGAGGTTGCTGAGTGTGTTGATGATGATTTCATAGACAGACAGTGCTTTAGGGCTTTGGAAATATGTGAATGGCAAAAGCACTTAGAAAAAAGACAAATTAGCTTGTCAAGTACTTCCTTTCTAACAGACTGAATGTAATAAACTCTTGCTGAGCATTTATTATTTTGCCAATAGTGCCAAATTTTTTAATTAATTATAGTATTTATTTTTCATTTTCCTTGTGCTTCTATTTGTTGTACCAGGGGTACTCACAAAATTATAGTATTTGTAGCAGTTGTACATGGCAACTAAGGAATGCTTGGAAATATTTTAATAATTAGTATTTGTTAAATTTAAACGTATACAGATGTAGACATGTCATGTACATAATGTGATACTAATGCTTTACATTGCAATCTAGATGCCGAATCCTACAATTTCAAATAGGTTAAATTTTGTTAAAATATACATTAAGACAAAGAAAAGTGTAATAAAAAGCAAATTTATAATTCCAGTATTATTAAGGTACTTTAAATTTAGCATTTTTATATTGGTAAATTATAATATGTGTCCCAGTCACTTTCCTTGTCACGGGGACAAAATACCTGACACCTGCAATTTAGAGGAGGAGAGATTTATCGTGGCTCACAGTGCAGGAGCTTCGGTCAGTGCATCATTAGGGGCATTGTAGAAGGGGCTCGCATGGAAGAAAGCTGCCCAATTGCTCATACCAGGGCAGCCAGGAAGCAAAGAGAGAAGGGAGGAGCCGGAGAGGGAGATATACCCGTCCAGGCCACGCCCCCAAAATGGCGCTTCTTCCGGCCAGGTCGCCCTCCGGAAAGCACATGTAGCCATAACACCCCCATGATTCCATCACCTTTCAAAAGCCCCAGCTATGAGCACATGAGGCTCTTGGGGGACATCTAGATAAAAACCATAACAGTATGTACTTTGTCTTTTAGTCTTAATAGATAATTTAGAGTATTTTAGAAGAAATAAAATAAGAAACATGAAAACATTTAATTTTTAAGACAAATAATAGGGAACAGGAAGATTCTTTGCAAATTGGAAGGGCACCAAGAGATGGAAGGAGAGGAGAGGAAGAGGAGGTAAAAAGAATTAAAACGTGCCATGTACATGTATCAACTTCCCATGATGAACGTAATCATCATATACTGTAAACATGTACTGATAAAAATAAAAATGAAAAATTATACAATCTATTCAATATTTGTTTTGGATCATATATTTTAATATTTTTATCATTGGACGTTAATATTGGTTGAAATCATGAATACTATATAGAAAACATGAAAATAGAGTTAAGTAGTTAAAAGGGAAATAGACCATTATGAAGATGTGTATTTGTTAAGGCAGGAGTTTTTGTTAAGAATACCTTTTAAAAAAAATAGTTTGTTACCTGATGTGTAACTTTTATATTCACACTTGCAGCGTGAAGCCATCATTAGTACCGTGCTCTGGACTCCAGGAGTGTTGAGGGCGGGTCAGGTGAAGACAGAAGCGTCTCGTTAGCTGAGAGAAGGTCTCAGACTGGGTGGGCAAGGTGGGAACATAGAAAGATTGACCAAGAATGTTTGTCTCCAGAATTGCCAATTACAGCTGTGCTGCCGGGTCCATATTCACCAGCCCATGGTCCTGTGGCAGGGTGGCGGGCAAGGAGGCTCAGCTTCAGGGCGGGATTCCAGCCAACAAAGAACTCACCTGCAAGCAGGGTCACCGAGGCAGATACCTGTTCATACCAGAAGGTGGGAGTTGGTGATGGCGCTGGCTGGGAGGCAGGTGGAGATAACAGGAAAGGCCTGGCCTACTTCCCTTTCAGAGGCCCACTGCACATGAGCACCCTTGTATGCAGGGACCAGCCATGGAATGCATCCCACAGAAGACTGGCCCAGGTTCTGAGCTGGTGGAAAACTTCACTGACCTCTGCTCAACAGGGTAGGAGGGAAGAAAAGGGAGAGGGATATTTCTCTCTCATGTGATTAAGAATAGTTTTTGCAGTAATGTTTTATAAACAGTTTAATCATAAGCAGCTCGCTAGGCATTTCTCCTGCACAAAATTTATGTTCTGTCTGTGATCTGCTCTGCTGGTTACCTTGGCTGAACCAAGATGGATGATGGATTGTCTCTGTGCCACTTGCCGAGGCAGGCATGGGAACTTGGGCAGGAAGGCCGGCTAGCAGCTTTTCATGGACAGCTTCAGCTGTGGGAGGAAATTGTGCCTGTGGGAAACAGCCAGTGAAACAAATCGGAGGAACTGAAAGAGAACCATGAGGGGTCATTCATTTGGCTAGCAGATAGTGCATCATTCTTTCCAAACAAATCATCCAAGCAAACACTGTTAATAAAGCCGAAATTGGTGGCTGCGTTTCCCATGGTGAAATGCTGGTACCGGTTACAAATTAGCCAAAGACCACAGTCTGCTGGAGGGGAGGAACCAGGCCATGTTCATCAAGCTATCAAATATGTAATAATTGCTCTACAAAAAAATCAGTAAAGTGAATTTGGAACAAGTAGTTTTTGACAGCTATGAGAGACAGTCAGAGAAAGAGACAGACAGACAGACAGAGGGAAAGGATGAGGGTGCATCCTTCCAGCTGGCAAAGTGAGACAGAATGGTTTGCCATCTCAAGGCTGTTTAAAAAGTGTATGAGAGTCAGGCATAGTGGCGTATACCTGTAATCCCAGCATTCTGGAAGGCTGAGGCAGGAGGATTCCAAGTTTGAGTCCAGTCCGGTCTATTCAACAACTTACTAAAACTCTGTCTCAAAATTAAAGGGCTGGGGTTGTAGCTCAGGGTGAAGGCCCTTGGTTCAATCCCCAGTATCACACACACACACACACACACACACACACACACACACACACACACACACAGAGTATGTGGGGTTGAGGGTGGTAGTGATTTTAGTCTCCATTGGAAAGTTAGGTGACAGCCTTTGTAAGACTACTTTTCCCAGTTAAAAGTCCAGAGCTTTGGTGAAATCATTAGAATTTTACAACATTGTGCCACATTGCTGCTTTTTGTAGAATAAATAACGTCTGTTGAGATTTGTCCACTTGTTCATTTGTGTCTAAGGTGCCATTTCTTCTGCTACCAGAGGGAAAGGGTGGCCCTGGCAGAAGGATGAGAATGGCTGATCTCTGTGTATTAAATGCACCCCATTCAAGTGGCTGAGGCAAGAGGATTGCTGCATTTGGCTACATGGTGAGTTCGAGGCTAGCACTGACTACACAGAAAGACCCTGTCTCTAAACAGAACAAAACAAACCAAAAAAAAGCCCTCCAAATTGCTCAGTTCTGGAGCTTTACATTTTTGCCAAAATGCAGGTCTGTGCTGAAGCGGGCCCCATCTCTTATATTTTTTAATTACTCAATACCGCAGAACTATTTATGTATAAGTGTGTGTACAGGTATGTACTAAAATACTGAGCTAACATTTCTAATGAGCACATTAATGAACATATTGAGAACGAGACTGAAAAACTTATTTTTTCTTTCTCTTCTAATGTGGGTGGGGGAATTAGCATGCATCTATGCACAGCTGACAACAGTAGGTAGTATTTTAAATTGCAATGTGTTCTTAATGGGAATTTCTCTAATCTTGATTAGTGGCTAAATTCCAGGAGTAGGCTGAGTTATGGCTGGGAAAAGAAAAGAACATTGAATATTGCACCTATGTTGCAATGTTTTTCACTGTTATTTTGTATCATTTAGTTATATATCTTGATTAAAAGACTTGCTCGAACATTTAGGGGGTTGCTTAATAACTTAGATAAGCTATTTTAAGCTATCAATAAAACAGAACAAGTGGAAAAATGAATAGGTGGAGATAGATGGATAAATGACCCATCAACAAAGACATCAAACACCTGTGACTGCTCCATGGTTCACATTGTGATGAAAAACTAGCTCCACTTGGTTATAGTTTTTGTCAGGCTTTATCGCTGTAGAAGGAGCTAGTATCATTCATTCCATTGATAATGAACCCAATTGATTTCACCTTATGTCAGCTTTTGCTCTGTTCTGGTCATTAGCCTGTGATTTCAGGTATTTCTTAGTCCTCGTGTGTGTAATGAATGGATAGTGGATAGTGAGGGTAGAATAAAATGAAATGTTTAGGGTATTTCATGAGAATAGAATTGACTTCTTAAAATATGTCACTTTATTTTACATTCTATTTATAGTCGTATACATGTGGCTAATAATGACAAGTTTTTAGAAGCTTTCTGCCACTAGTAACATCAAAAGATTATGCTAATTATGGAGAATTTTGGAGTTAGGACTTGAGTTACTAATGTGCTTTACAAATGAGGAAACTGAGACCCAGTGAGATTCCAAGTTTGACTCAGCAGACTCAGAACTAGTAGCCAAATAGGACATAACCAACCAAACTAGGTGAAGAAACAGAACTTAATGTGGGACCCTCTTCATACGACAGAACCCTCCTTTTTTCCTAGTATAAATAACGAAAATCTGTTCATTAAGGCCAAGTGATATGGGAGGTTGTAATGGACAGGAATGAGAAGATGGGGAAAGGGAAAGTGAATGTTTGTCTTTGTCAGGAGTGAGCTTCCCCATAGCTATTGCTCATGTCATTTTATTTCCTGTGTCCACTGTCAAGCTCTCCATAGGCTGAGGTCAAGGCCACTTGGGAATTGGTTGTGGTGTGACCTCACTGTGGTAGCTCCATCCTATCAGTCACGAAACCAGCTCAGAATGCTTCTGTTCTGCCTCTTGATCCATTGATTCCTTAGCTGGTCTAAAGAATAATACAATTTTCAGTTGGTAGGAACACTCACAATCTCAGTGGTGACCCTCATTATAGGGTACCACTTGCATCTGTCTCTACCACATTTTAGGAATTAAAATAAGAGTGAATGCAACAAACTCAACACTGAGTATATCACAGGACTGAATGATGACAGCATTCGTCAGCAATTGTATTTTGCTGTCTGCTGAGAAAGGAAAGACTGAGATATTCCATAGCAACTGGGACATTACTTACATTGACTTGAATGAGATCCTGTTGCTGCCCACAGGCAAGCAAGCTCAAGAAGTTTAAGTCACTCATCATCACTATTTTCAGGCAGGAGGTTTGCTGCCCAAAGAAGGTTTCTTTGTAGTGTATGGAAAAATGAATTGCAGAGGCACCTAAAAAGGCACCTGGTTTGGGGAATGAGTTATTCCACCAGAGAGTTTCTTGGCCCTTGGCCAAGTCACTTTCCCTCTTCGGGTCTCATTTCATCATCTGTATAATGAGATAGACCAGCAAGACTCAAACAAAAGACCAGATTTTCTTTTGTTTCTAAAATTTCCTCTAGTGCCTGGTGGTCCTAATAATTTCTTTTGCTCTTTTTCTTCCATACATGGTTCACTGACAGTACTACGTGGAACAGGGACTCAGGGACTAAGTGCTGGTCCATGTAGACCTAACCAGTTCTCCAGCGGGGACATGTTCACCAGCCCACTTCCTCCTGTGACTTGTCTCCTATTACTTCACTGAGCATGCTCATCATTCCTTTTCTTGTGTAAAATTCACTTATTTTAAAAGACTTCCAAATCTTTCTCCCAGCCATAACCTTTCTACCCTGCAGCAAGGCACAGTCTGGCCTAATGATTCCTTCTTTCTGTGTTAAGCATCTATAACAAGACCTCAGTGTTAAGGTACGTAGAGGAAATAGTCCATGTGGGGAGCTGTTATGTAGCCTCATGGCCATCTAACATGGTCATATATATATATATATATATATATATATATATATTTTTTTTTTTTTTTGTGCCGGGGATCGAACTCAGGACCTTGTGCTTACAAGGCAAGCACTGTAACCACTGAACTAAATCCCCAGCCAACATGGTCATATTTGTTTAGGATGATTTGGGGATCTGAAACACAAAGGATAACTTAAAAATACTTTAGATTCCATTTTTTATTCCAAAAGCATCTACCAAGTATAAGTCTATACTTTAGTATGCAGCCTAAGATCAGCATCTTTTCACTGATCTTTATTCTTCTATAGTTCTGAGTACTTTCTTTGTAATGAGAATTAATATATAGACATTCCTTGATCCTAGAGAAACCATTTCACCCAGGAAATTAAAGTCTGCTCTTTTCTCTGACAACCTTCGTTTTGGGTTTCTTGGGGATAGATGTCTGAGTCTTGTAATGGGGGGGAATGCCAAGTTCTTTTATTAAAAATCTTACTGGAGTTTGTGAGAAAGCAAAGAATTATAGCATCAAAATATGAATTGACCTATAAGGCTTCAAAGATTATAAAATCCAATCCCTTCTTTTTACAGCTAAGGAAACAGGCTCCAAAATATCAAGTAGCTTGTCCAAGGTCACACAGCTTACAGGCAACCCAGAGAACTAGAATCCAGATCTCTTAATTTTTAGCCATATACATTTAGAGGAGAAGGTAGAATAGATGAAACAAACGCAGTTACATTTTGATGACTTTATGATCTAAGGAAGCCCGTATTCTAATTTTATACTTGAAGGTTTTATATCAAATGATACTTTAACAAAAATCTCCAACATTATAAAATAATTTTATAATAATACATATTGCAAGAATGTTTCCTAGACCAGGGTAATAAACTTATTAAGTGTGTCCTGGGGCAGGCAGCAATGGGGGACAAAGCCAATAGGAATGGATGCTTCTGGAAAACTGATGCTATCATGTACATAAGTCTTGCTTGAAGACCTCGTGTCCTCCATCCTTCACCCCCTGACACACACCACCACCTCTTCTTCGTCTTCCTCCACCTCTGATACATAAAAAGCCCTGGGCCAACAAAACAGAGTAGCCCCTGGGTGACCAATTCAGCCTCCCTAGTGGAAGCTGTAGGTTCTTTTACTACCTACAACATATGCAAAGATTCCTCCTTGTTCACCAGCTAATCCCTAACAGAGTACTTATTATCATAGGCAGCCAATGTTTCTTCCAGTGGGCCAGTGATGAGAATTCACTGTAACGATTTTTTAATTCATTGTAATGATCTACTTTTGTGAAGATAAATTAGTTGTTCAGGTCTTGATAAAAATCTTTCTAAAATTTGCCAATTCTTAAGGTATAAAGATCTTGGGAAAGCCATCAATCATTCGCAACCTAATAGGAGTTAATCTCACTGATTTTGTTTTCCTTCTCACTTTAAATTCAGTTCAATCGCCCTTGGAGGGTGAGTGAGGTAGAATTATATGCCTGGGGGTGGGTTGGGGGTTGGCTTTGCCACACAGATCGTGTCTGGGAGAAGGCAGAACAAGAAGCCAAGGGCAGGTGAGAGCAGCACGTAGCGCTTATTTCAAGTTGTGTTTTAGGCTGACACTGCTGGATTCCATTATGAAGGAAATGGGTTCACTGTTAGATACAGATGACTCGTCAGCAAGCTCATTATAAATCGTTTGGGAGAACTGAGCCCTGTAATCTGTTTCTTTATCGGAGAATCTTTTTCCTTTTGCAATCTCTCCCCTCCACCTCTCTCTCCCTCTTTAAACCTCTTTGCCGGACAGCACCTTCACCTTAGTGGAAATCCCATTTATCACTGGGACCAGGTATCTTCATTTGCACCCCCATCATTTTCACAACTCCACCACGTGCAGTTCACCGCACACCTTCAGGATTTCAGGCAACATGTCCAGCGCACGTCCTCGCTCGGGGAAACCAGGAGCAGAAGTGCTCTGAATGGCACTTTTCACAAAACCTTTTATGCACTTGTGCCAACAGAATGGGGAAATTTTCCTTCCCAAGCTGCCAGGAAGAGCCTCCAGCTGTCTCACTGAGCTCAAGTTCACCTGGAACGGAGGTTGAGTGTTGTCTCGTGGCCAGGAGCCCTTGGGAAAGCAAGCCGCTTCGTACCTTGAGGTGGTCATGCACGACTTGAAACCTAGAAGCTGCAGGGTGAATGATGCTGGACTTCATGTGGGATGACCCGAGTTCCCAGCCCACCCTTCCTGCCAGGGGGTCTTAAGTAAGTCCCTCACCTTCCCTGAGCTTCGTTTCACCCCTGCTCTGCTTTGCCTTTCAGTGGAGCAACCATTTCTTTAATCTCTGCGCTATGCTGGGCACGCTTGTGCAACTCAGAGCGTTTGAGAGAGGCGACTGAGGAGGCACAGCCAGGAAGAGGCATAGCTTGGGTTTGACGCCACCCTTACTTTCAGAGGTATTGGAAAGGGCAGATGTTATAATCTAACCTGACGAATGACAGTGGTTGGAGAGCACAGGATCCTAGAGTCAGAGAGGGTGCTCACTGTGTAACTGGTGCTTGTTGAGCTCCCTCTGCCAGCCTCAGTTTCCTCATCTATAAAATGGACACGATCACATATCTGCCTTCTGGGATTATTATGGGATGAATGAAATTGCGTCTACAAAATCCTCAGCTCCACATAAGTATTAGCTACTGCTGCTTTTGTTAGATGGATGATGTTAAGTATTGATTAAAAATTAGAGAAAACAGTCTGTTTGTAGGCTTTTTCTCATCTAACACATGCCATCTTTCATTCATTTTCTATTCCAAGTTAAATACAAATGCCAGAAAGAAAGCCAGTTACCAACACTAATTTTTAACAAGAATATTGTATAGTGTGAATAACAAATGTACTTCAGCTTCTCTACCCCTCAACCTAAATGAATGAAATTCTACACCCACCCAGTATTTCCATCAATAATCCTCCTCCGGCCACATCTACTCTCTGCCAACCTCAAAGAGGGGTTCTTGGGCTCTGCTTTCCCATTCCAATCTTTTTATTCTAATCTGCTTTTGTACCTTATCCATTTCTTGGCTCTAACCTGTCAACTCCTGCGCACCCCTCTGGATTGTGTTTGTCCTTATTCCTCTTCATGGGGCCCCAGCGCTCCTTTGGCACCTGTTTTAGCAATACTTCTGGTGTCCACACTCTCTTTGGTCTCAGGCCCAGACTTCGGGTTCCAGCCAAGGTTGACAGAGGCCCACCCCTGTTGTAATTGATGGCGTGAGCTTTGGCTTTACCTGGGCTTGTGTTGCCTCATCTTCTATTACTCCCTGTTTTTAGCTCTCTTATGATTCATACAGGGACATGTACCAAGCAAAATAGCAATTGAGGCTCAGACTGTGTCTCTCAATATAAGACCTCCAGATGTTCCCAGAAACCCAGAAGTTTTGATTGTGTAGCTAAATTTCTGTCCACATAGGTGAATCATTCACTTTTCCTTATACTGTGGCCTTACGCAAACAAAGCCTGGGATGTATGCAGGCTAGGAGCAGCATTTCTTGGTTCACAGACATTGTCTCTGATGCAAATATCCATTCTCTTTCTTTTTTTTTTTTAATTTTTTGGTGCTGAAAACCGAACCCAGGGCCTTATGCTTGCTAGACAAGCATTCTACCACTGAACTAAATCCCCAGCCCCAATATGCATTTTCTAAATAAGCAGACTTATTTTTTCAGACTTTTGTTGAAACTGGACCGTGCGGAGAATCCTTCAATATTATTGAGTAAATTTTAGTAAAAGGGAAAAGATAGCATGTGATTAACCTCTTTCATGCCAGGGAAGATTGCTTTTTCAAATACGTTTTTCTCAGTGGCTTCCAAGGTACCTACAAGCCTTCCTGCTACTTCTCCTCCCTGATACACAGGACCAACTGGAAATTGCATCATCTACAGAAAAGTTGCCCAGGTTTGAGATGGAAACCCAGCTCGGCCACTGATATATTTGTGTGCCAACAATCTAGTTAACGTTCACAGTTTCTGACAACAGAGATGATAAAACCTAAAATCTACCTCTTGGGAGAACTAAAAGATTTACAGGAATTTGTATAATGTACTACATAAACTGTATGAGTAGCTGCATGAATGATATGCTTTGATATCTTTTGGGACACACTACCCTACATATGGCACCTTGCCATTTGAGAAAAATTATAAAAGCATAAAAGTAAACTTTCACTTATCCTTAACACTTCTCTTCCTGAATCAGGTCATGAAATCTTCATTCCAGAGGAGCCCTCCCTATATCCAGAAGAAAGCAATTTCTTTACCTCTAAGGACACAAGAACACCAAAGAGAATCCAAACAAACAGAATTTGCTAACCCTTCCCCTGTTTACTACCATCACTCACTCTCACTCTGTCCAATCATACTTCTCAACATCTACTTCTTCATCAAGCTTAGCATAAAACTGTGCAGGTTTCCCTATTTCTTTGGGTTTTCATTTTCTGGAGGATCCTGTGTCATATAAAATGTATATTAAATTTCATACTTTTATTCATCAGTCTTCTGTTATAGGGGCCTCGGCTCTGAACCTAATGTGGGTGGAAATCTTTTCTTTCCTACAGCATCCTCGTGTCTATATATCACTACATAATGCTGTTATTTTAAACTTCCTCATTTTGGTGAACCACTTGATAGAAATATCTTTCTCTGTTCACAGAGATTCTTTGGAATTGTATCTGACTCCAGTGATAAGAAATGGAGTTCTCAAGGGATTTTGAATGTTTTCGCCATAAAGAAATGATAATTTTTTTTTTAGGAGATAGGTATGTTTAACCTGATTTAAACATTACTCAAATGTACAAATGTGTCAAAACATCCCATGGTACCCCATAAATTTGTACAATTTTCATGTTTTTATGTATCAGTTAAATTTAAAAATTAAGAGACATTACTTGCTTAATAGTCACTAGAAAGTAGTATCATACAAATGGTGAGGAAGGAAAGCCATTCAAGTCCTAGGGCTATTACATGCCTGAGAAAATTACTTTCTCAATCAGCAAACATGTAACTAAAAAATAAACTTGGAAGCTCTGTAAATGAAAAGATATTAATAAACAAGAATATTTTCTGTTAAAAAATGGAGCTGTCCATTTAGAAAAATTTTGCCCAAAGTGCTCTTGTTGGGACAGTGTGGGGTTACAGGGTTTGTTTTGATTGATCGTATGTGTGTCCCTCCTGATCTTCCGGATCATCTCATTGCCACAGCTCGTTTCCCTGCACCTGTGCAGAAGTGGCGCTGGTGGCCGTCCAGCTGGGCTGCCCGTGGTATTGCTCCAGCTCAGCTTTCAGGATTTCCTCTAAAGTGGCCTCTAAAGCTCCCTGGCCTTCAACATGTCTTAGCTGGTTTGGTATGAAATGGGGTGTTTGCTCTAGCAAATGAATCTGAATGATCTCTTTTACAGGAAAAGTGTTGCCAACGAGATTGTTTTCTCCTCAAAAACACGTCCATGTTATGTTTGATGGTTAGGAACTTTAGGCTCAGTTTGCCAATGAATAAATTTTTTGAGAGTAAATTCAGCCCTTGGGGGAGGGCAGCTGTTAACTCCTTGAAGGTACCACTTTATTAGTCTCAATCTGAGAGTTCTTGAAACACATTTTTCTTTAATCTATAAAGGATTTGAATTTCTTTCAAAATTGAATATCATACAAAGAAAATAAATAACAAAGCTGTCAGATATAGGTAGAATTAAAAACAGGAAGAAAGAGTGGCACACAGCACTCCTTAGTTGCTTTTGTCTGTCGGTTTAATTCCAGCCTCTTACCACCCCCTCCCCCAGACAAGGAATTCTCTTAGTTTTAAGAGTTAGTGTCACAGAATGCATCCAAACTCACCTTTCCTCATGCCTGTACGGAATCCTATGTGATCATTCCCCAAGAAAAACCATTACAATAACTGTCCGAGAGCTAATTTGACCCAAATTCCTGGCCATTTTATTGGTGACTTGGGCCTGGGGAAAAGTGTACCGGTTTTAATGCGCACTTAGAACGATGCTAAAATCCTTCCTCCCCTTTGTATGGACTTAACAGTAATGTGAGCAAGCCCCGGCTCTGCCACGGAACTGCAGTATGCCACAGAGTGTAATTAAAATAACACTAATTTGCTGAATGTGTGTGATTTTAGATCATTTGACGAAAGGGAGAGTTTTATTTATCCTTCAAGGCCTGCTGAAGTGTCTCTATCCTGTGATACAAGTATTTCATGAGGTATTGCCGGCCTTCCCGGCCACCACCCCCGGCAGAGTAGAGGGGGCCTTTTATGTCCACATAAAAGGTTGCATGGATCTCAACCAAAAGACTTACAATGACTTCCTGTCCACACCTCGGCTAGACTGTGAGATCCCTGGGAGGAGGCTGCCTTGTTTGGTACTGAATGCCAACACCCAGCAAAGTGCTTTCTACAGTACATGTTGAGCACAGGAAGGGCTCGATGTACCAGTTAGAGTTCTGAGTGGGTCACGTGGCTTTCCTCACATAGTCCCTTCTGTGAAGGTAATTACTATCATTATCCCTACTTTACGGACGAAGAAACCATGGCCCAAGGAATAATGTGCCTCTTTACTGGAAGAAAATGGTAGAAGAGAGAATTGAAGCCCATTTTCTCAACTAGTACTCTGGAATGGAGACCTTCTGAATGAAGGAACTAGGGCAGTCTTGGCTTTGGGAGACACTAAATGCATGAAACGCATAAAATATTGTATTTACTGAGATGTACCACTGTCCCAGGAATGAGGCCCCTCTCGGAGTCAGGGTGAAGAACACAGTCCCCGCATGCCATGGGGCATCCCTAGGAGCAAGCATGGCTGGGAAAACCAAGCACTTTAGTAGAGCTTCATTTCTTAAAGTGTGATATCATTTAAAACCTAGTAATATGTTTAAACAGGATTATGGATGGTGCTACATTAACTTATTGAAATCTATCAGGAAGAATAATAGAGGCAATAATGTTTGCTTCTAATTTCTTCTAAATGTTTACTCTTTCTCAAGGCAAAGTACTGTTTACAACTCTGTGTTAATTTACTCTAAACCCAGCAGATTCTTAGTGGCCCAACATCTTTTTATCGTTTTTCTGGGGGAAATAATGAAACAGTTACGCTAATCTAACATTGGTATTTCCTCTAACATTTTGATAAATAAACCCCCGTTCTGAAAGGGAACTGTGCCCTTTTGGTATGCTTCGCATATTTCTTTTCCGAGGGTGTCCTAAATAGGTTGACTACAAATATTTCTAATAAGATAGGCTTGAAATATCACCACTGTAATTATAGGCAGAATTAGTAAATCTCATTAAGTTTTGCAAGTCCAACTTTTGATGGTGTAGTAAATTTTAGAACAGCTGTGGGTGGTAAATAGATGACGAGCTTTCTGGATATAACTAATTTATTCTAACACACCCACTAGCTATCTTAACGTTGCAGTTCCAACGCTGTCTCAGGCTACCTTAAGTACATAGATCAATTTAGAACTGTTACAGGGATTCTTCATGACCTCAAAGGATTAATAAGCAAAACAAAACAAAAAAAAATACACACTTGGCAGTCTGAAGGACACATAAAGGTATTATTGAAATTTCCCTCTACTTCAATAATATTTGCTGTAGTTTCGTTATAATCTAGGCTCTAATACTGAGCACATAAAGTGATATCATATACTATACTCAGAATAAGTTTAGTTGAATCAAATTCTCACCCATTTATCCTAAACGATATTATTGTGCTTTGACAGTTCTTGGATAATTTTTTCATGTAAATTCGAATGAACTGATAAATTACATTTATGAATATATGCTAGCATCGGAAGTAGAGAGAGGGTTTTTCCAAGCCAGGAATATGAGTAGGCCTGGAGATATACTTTCGGTTGTAGCAACAGGGCACAAGAATGCCAGTGTCCCCAACTCTTCATCAATGCTATTTTTGAAGAGACCAAGCCAATTGTCTTGAACAATATTCTATACCCCAGATTGTCTTCATGGCGGAATAAATGTGAAGTTACACCTAAAGATTTGAGTAGATTCAGGCTCACTATGTTGGGAGCAAACCCTTCATAATGGATGCTGTCTGCTTCACCTTGCTTGCACCTGGAGGTACATCATGGCACCTTCTTCTCTACCCAGGATGCTTGCTTCCGTGTTCATGGACAGTCCCTCCCTTTGAAGATGTGTTTCTCATGTAGCAGTTAGTTTTACTACATGATTAGTGAATGGGATGCATTTGTTTAATTTTAATGAGATTTAACATTTGTACATGTTATTGGACTAGACATTAATTTCCACTCAAGAGGTTGCCAGGGATTGAACTGGGGCCTTGTGCATGCTAAGCAAAATTTCCACTCTGGAGAAAGTCAAACTTCTTGTTTGGAGTAGTTTGTGGGGGCCATTTTTCAGCACTCCTGTTCCCACCAGGCTTATCCCACTTCTCTGTACAACTCAGACAGTCTTCAGACCCAGGGCACCTGGAACAATTCTGCTGCTTAAACAACCTTAAGGGTTCAGTATAGCCAAAAGCTTAAGCCAGGGAATTTGGGGGATAATTTTATTTTTAAGCTTTTTTAAATAATAGGCAATGCATTCATGTGATATAAAATTCAGGATACATAAAAGGTAAACAGTGACGAGCCTGTTCTGGTTATGGATTGCTGGGTAGCAAGCCACCCAAAATAGTGGCTTAAAGCAGCAATGGCATCATTACCCAGTGATGAACCTGGGGGGGTGAATGAAGGACTCAGGTGGCCACATCTTACTCAGAGTCTCCGGCAGTTGCTGTCAGATGGTAGCTGGAGCTGGGAAGAAGCTGTGACTTCTTTGCTTGTATGTCTGCTGCCTGCACCAAGAAGACTGGGAACAGCTGGAAGCGAGGACAGCTGGATGCCTTGGGACTCTCTCTTCTCTCTGTCCCTTACTTGGTGGCCTCTGGTGACTGGCCTTCCTGCCTGGCAGCTGATGTCTCTTGGAGCGATCGTCCCTAGGGAAACCTGCAGATGCTGTGCACCCTTCCCAAATGAAGCCTGGACTTCATGCAGTAGGATTCCTAAGGCATTTCATTCACTGGGGTGGTGGCAATGGGCCGAGGCAGGGAAGGACCACAGACTCCACCTCCTGATAGCAGGAGGGCAAACTATTTTCAGCTGTGCTTCAATCCATCATTTTCTGTAACATATTCCTTTTTCCAGTCACCCCGACCACTTCCTGATGCAACCAGTGTCACTGGTTTCTTGTGAAGAATTTAAGAGATGCTCTGTACACAAGATAAACATATTCTTCCCACTTAGCAGCATGTGTGCAATGTTCTGCGCCTTCATTTTATCCTTAATGATACTTCGTGGAACTTGTTCATGTCAGTCCATAAAATGGACCCTCATTTTTTTTTAATTTTATTTTAAACCAAGAACATGTATTGGTACATTCTACACACAATGGTCACATTCATTACATTAATTCTGTACCTATACATGATGTATCTTGGTTCTCCCCCCTC
>PVJO010006406.1:0-89541 GCA_004026905.1 Hystrix cristata | reverse complement strand
CCTGGGGCACGGGCTAAACACTCTGCCCGGCGTCCCCTCCCCACCGCCCTCCCCTTGCAGAACCCTGCCGGTTGGCAGCCAGATGGACGAGCCTGGCCCTGGCTAATGGAAAGCGCAGCCTCCCCGGCTGCCAGGGCGGACGAGGAAGAGCAGCCGCCTGGCTGCATCTGTGCCAGGCCCTTGGTGCCACCCCAGGACCTGAGAGCGGGGGGCTGGCCGCTCAAGGTCGATCTCTCTTCCTTTTAAAATTAAATGGAAAGAGAGGCGCGGGAGGGAGTGATTGGAGCTGACCTCGCTGCGGTGGGGGAGCAGCGGGCTGGCCGAGGCCCATCGCACACAAACACGCAGATTCAACTGAGACCCAAGCAGCTCTAGGTGGAGCTGGCGCCTCCCCATGTGCTGGGGCGGAGGCCGCGCTGGGGACACAAGCCTGGCTGTGTGGCTCTGGGCCAGGGCGGGCACCTGTGAGCCTCCTGTGCTGATCTGTTGAATGGCTGTTGTGTTCGGTGCCGGAGATCAGGGCCGCCCCCAGCCCCCCATGTCATAGTTGCGACCTAGAGATGCGGGGTACAGGGCAGGCGGCAAGGACGCCTCTAGCTGGAGGAGGGTGGGGTGGGCCTTCTCGGGCAAGTCCTTCCTGGAGGTGACAGGCAGCGCAGGTGCTGAGGGCCTGGCACTGGCCTGCTGTCCCCAGGAGGACATGGCATCGGGGTCTCAGAAGCTGTGGGGGTGTCATGGCTCCAGATGCACACTCGGTGCCTGTCCATGATGTGGGCAGCGATGGTGACTGGGAGGACGCTGTCACCCACAGCCCCCCCCGCCCCACTTGCCAGCTGTGGTGTCGCCCACAGTTCTGGTCCTGGTCTTGATCCCGGCCACACTCGGTCTCTGGGGCTTCTCTGTGGGGCAGGAGCTGCGGGGCTCTCTTCACAGACCTCCGAGCTCCGTACCTGTCCCGTTGTCAAGCAGCCTTACTGGGGCCAAAACAGTTCACCCTGTAGAGTCACACGGCGTGTGACTGCTTGCACCTGGCTTCTTGCACTCAGCATCCTGCTTTTGTGGTCTTTCTCGCGTTCCTTTTGGTGGCTGAGTAGTATTCCACCATGCGCTGTGCTGGGTGCAGGTGTGGATGCTCATTCCTTCTCTTCGGTGTCTCTGGGGGTCGGTTCCTTGGTGTACACGCCCAGGAATGCAGGCGCTGTGGAGTTGTGTGTCTCACTTTGGGGGCTGTTTTGCCCCGATCCTGCCTGGTGTGCATGCCGAGTATGTGACGTGGGCTTTCAGAGGACAGAAGTTGAGGTTGCCTCTGTTCTCAGTAGGCTGGGGGTAAAAGCAGTTGAAGCAGCAGACCCCAGAAGGCAGAAGGTGGAACAGTGAAATTGATACCCGTTCACCACCCTTCCATCCATCTGTTCTCCCTTTCTTCCTCCAGCTCTCCCTTCCTTCCATCTGTCCACCTACTCGTTTGCCTATTCATCTGTCCGTTCACCTATCTACCTATCATCCATCCATCTTTCCTTCCATCTTTCTGTTCATCTATCCATCCATCTTTCCACTCTTGCGTCACCATCCGTCCATCATTCCATCCATCCATCCTCCTGCCCGCCCATCCACCCATCCATCCATCTTGTCCACCTGTCCGTCCTTCCTTCCTGCTAGCCATTCTTGCCCTCCTCTCTTGTCCACCTGTCCTCTCTGCTCCTCAGTGGTCGCCCCTGTGGAGGACCTGGCCAGGTAGTGAGCTGTTGACGCTGAGACGTGGGCTCTGGTGCCCACATACAGTAGGAGGTGGCTGCGCCGGGGCAGAGACCCTGGTGTGGGTGGCTTTGCCTTCCTGCCCCAGGGTGAGCATGGGCAGGTTGCACTCCTGCGGCCGCACGCCAGGTTGGGCTCTGAGCCTGGTGACCCTCATCCTGCCAGGAGTGCTGGCACGGGCCAGGCTGGGGACCTGGGGAATGGGTGGCTTCCCAGAGGTTCCATCACCCCAGAGCCTGCCTCTTGTGAGCACTGGATGCCGTTCCTCTGGGGCCCTGGTCAGATTATTAGGGTCCAGAGGCCTCTCACCTGCGCCCCACACCCTGAGGCTGCAAGACACACCCAAGGTGACCTTTTGTCCTGGAGACACTAGAGTGGCCCTGTGCGCTATATGCCCGCCCCTTGGAGTGGCCACCCATGTCCACCAGCTGCACGCCCTCAGCCTCTCTGTGCTGGCCGTCCTCTGTTCTGTCCCCTCGGGCCTCAGGGCCTTTGCATGGCTGCTCCTGCCACCCGGAATCCACTTCGCAAGACCTACTTGCTAATACCTGGTGATATTCCATGAGTCACCCCACCACTGCAACCCGTTTCCTGGATGATTCTCCTGGATCTGTGTTTCTGCCCAGCGCTGCCCCTTCTGCCAACCCGAAGTCACTCCTGGCCCGCCTTCCCAGAGGTTGGTCCCTGAGGGCGGGGACTTGGGCACTGTTACCTGCTCTGTGTCCTCAGCGGGGGCACACTGCAGGCCTCTAGCCGTGGCTGACCGAGGTGCAGGGCCTCTCTGGGTTACCTGAGAGCCGAGCTCTGGCGTGGCTGGGGGTGGCCTTTGAACACTTGGCCTGCTCCCCGATTTTTACAGCCCACCTGAATGTGAAGGTGTGGTGTGGCTAGCCAGGTGCATGCTGGCGGCTGGCGTTTCTTTGCCTCCTGCTTGCCAGGCTGCCTGGGGGACTCGTCCTGCACATATTTATAGGTCGTCCTGTGTGGCAGGCCCTGCGGTGCAGAGTGGTGGATACAGGTGTTTATCAAGTGCCTGCCTCGTGCGCCTGGGAACAGGTGTTTGATTTGGGGTGCTGCGAGGCTGGAAGAGGCCGGAGGGGCCCTGGCTCCTTCAGAGGGAGTGCGGTACCAACACCCTGATGTGGGGACACCACAGGCCTGCTGTTCGTGGGTGGTACCTGCTGCAGGGACGCGGTGGGAGGGAAATGTCCCTGCACTTGGGTGCTATGTCTGTAGGAACCGGGGGCAGCGTGCAGTGTCCCACTGGGGTCCCCTGCCCACACCAGGGAGGCGGCTCCCTCCTCCCCGGCAGCAGGCTGGTTTGTAATTCCAGGACAGCCTCTGCCACAGGCCAATATCGACACCCCCCAGTTCCCAAGGAGTCTCTGCCAGCTGCCGCGTAGATGCCCGCCCCGCAGGAGCAACCCAGGCACAGTGCGTCTGTCCCTGTGCGGCACCTCAGCTCCTCAGGGCAGCTCTGCCACCACCGCCGTTCCACCGCCTAGTCTGAACTGGGCCGCTTGCCAGGCGGAAGATCTGTGGAATGCGTCCCCATGGGACACCAGAGCGAGGCTGTGCCCGGCCGCAGCGGGCCCGCGGGTGCCCGGACCCGGGGCTGCGGCTTGTGTGTGTGAAGCCTGCACCAGGCCAGGCACCGGTGTCTGTCCGCCTGGCTCAGCAGGCCCAATGTGTGGGCTGCGGCGTCACCAGCGGCCAGCTCTTCCCGAGGCCTGCAGCCATCTCCCCGGCCTTCGCGCCGTCTGCCCGTTTCCCCTTCTCTGTCCCGGCTGCCCAGTCCCACCAGGGCCAGCCCTGGTCCACTCTTGCTCCCCGAAGTCCCTGCTGGGAAACACTCTGACCTTGAAGCACCTTCTGTGGCTTCTCATTGGCCTGGCACAAAATCCATCCCTACTGTGCCTGGGGGTGGTCTCCCCTCTGCGCTCTTGCTCAGGCCTCGCCCTCCCCTGAATGCTCTGTCCCTGCCCATTTCCCTGACTCTCCTGTCCGAGCTCCAGAAGTTCTCACTGATACTCTTCTCTCTTCACCGTCCTTGTCTCTCCGACGTCACTGGTGCTGCTTGTCTGCCCCTGCCCGCTCTGGAGGGCACCGAATACTGGGCACCTAGCACTGAGCCCACCTGTGGTGGGGACGCCAGCGTGCCTGTGAGTGACGCTGACCACAGAGCAGCCAGGCCCTTGGAGCAATCACGTGGATCCCCGTTACCCCCTGGGGCTCCCTGGTCCTGTCTGGCACCGTCTTTGAGGGACTTGGCTGTGTTTTCCGGGTGCCCTGCCCCAGTCCTGCTGGTGAAAGCCAGGGCCTCTGTGTCTCCCCATGTGCCACCCATGTGGCCTCCTGTACTAGCCGCTCCCTGCACTCTGCCTGCGGCAGTGCGGCCCTTTCCTTGGCTGACCCGCCCCGGGGCAGGTGCCTGCCACTCAGGCTCTGGGCACCTGCCGGTCCCCATGCTGCTTGGAGTCCTGGCTTCCGTTCTCTGGAACGTGTGCCGAGATGTGGAATTGCTGCTGGGTCTTGAGGTAATGAATTCTAGGCTGAAGGTTTTGAGGAGCTGCCAAACCATTTTCCTTAAAGGCTGAGGTTGGCGGGGGTGGAGACTGGGTCTGCTAAACTCATGGTGTTGCGGTCACAGACGCACCCCCTGCTTTGGGGCCACCCTGCCTGTGGGGACCCTGCCGGGGCAGTGGGAGTGACCTCTGGGTGACTCAGCTGGGTGGGCACGGCTGAGGATTTCAGAGCGGTGGCATGTCCGTGGTGCTCCTGAGGGGCAGGGACACTGGCACCCCACTGCCCGGTGGTCAGAGTGAGGTTCGCAGAGGGGAGTGACTTTCCCAAGGCCACACGGCTGGGGGATGGTGGAGCAGAGCTCTGTCCCACGCTCCCACAACTGCATGTGCGTCCTGTCTCGGTGTCTGGCGTGGCTCTGGAGTCCTCTGTGGCCAGTGTTTGAAGTAGTGCCTCACGGGCAGCACCTGCTTTCCCTGTGTACCTTGGTGGCGGGTGATAGAAAGGGAGGGGCCGTGGAAAGAGCTCCCCAGATGACCCGGGAGGCCAGGTGCTCCCCGTGCTTCAGCCCTGCCGTCCTCCCACGGGCATCGTTCTTGGGCATCTGCGGCCCCAGGAGCTCCAAGTCTCCTTTCTGGGCTCCCATCCCTGCAGGTTGCACCTGGTCCTGGGTACGTCCAGCTGAATCTAGGACTGACTCTCATTGGCTGGCATTGGGTCACGTGCTCGCCTCTCAGCCAATCGCTGGGGTTGTAGGAATCTGATTAGCTAGGCCTAGATCACATGACCGTTCCTGGAGCCTGGAGAGCAAAGTCCAGTCCATACTGGTCAAAGGTGGAGTGGGGGTGGGATGCAGTCAGGGCCCAGGTGGGCGTCTCGTTGCTCCTGTCTAGCTGCAGTGATCTGAATTTTCCCTCCCAGCGTTGTCCACCTTAGACCACTGAGGAACAGGTCACCAGGGTGCCCACAGGCTTGGCGAGCTCGAGGGCAGGGCGGGGTTGTCAGGATGGGTCGCAGGGAGCTGGGTGTCCGTTCCCTTCCCTGCTTCACCCCGACCACTTGTGATGTGGGACCCTGCGCGCTCTTGAGCTCTCTGTCTCGGATGAGGTGTGGATGGGAGAGGGGGTTTGTAGGCAGCAGGGGCTACAAACCCCACAGGGCTGGGCTCCGGGAACCAGTTGTAACTCCTGGATCTGGGGCAGCAGAGGAGAGAAGGGGAGAGGGGTGCGGGGTGTCCCCAGGGCTCTGAGTGAAGCAGTGTCCACCGGGCCCCTTGGCTTCTGCTGAGCCCTCTGTCTTCCCGGGTCTCGGTCTCCTGTGCAGGTCTCTCCAGTGTGGCTGTGGTGGCCCCTTTCTGGGGACAGCGCCACCGCCCCTCGTCCTGCCCTCCGCGTCCCTTGACCCATGTGCCTCTCGGTCGCCCTTGCCTCATCCTGCCCCGTGTCACATCCTTGTGGGCCAGGGAGGCCCCGGTGGCCTGGATTGTCGGAGTGACGCTGTGTGTGACCTGTGGCCTGCCTCGGCTGACCTGGCCACCACCAGTCGCCCTTGTGCGCCTCCCCTCTGGCGCCTCAGGGCCAGGTCCAGCAGCTGCGAGCATTCGCTGCCAGGGACTTTTGGGGAACTTTGCCCAGGAGCCTTGGAAAGTCCCGGAGGGCATGGAGAGAGGCTGCCTGGCCAAGGTGTGCGGTGGTGGGGATGGTGACTCAGAAATGGGGTCCCCCTGCCTGCTGGGGGGCCACCTCATCCCTGTCGGACTCTGGGGCTCCTCTGGGCCCAGCTCTGTGGCTCCGCGGTGGCTCAGTGTCTCTTCGTGCTGGCGGGGGTCCAGGCAGGTGGTCTGTGTCTCATCTCCGTCTCTCTCTCTCTGCAGATGCCTGTGACAGGCTGCTTCTGAGCGGATGACAGGGCCCTCCTGCTGACCCTTGGTGACTAAGAGTGGCTCGGGCCCAGAGCCCGCCCGGACCCCACCGCCATGTCGGGATCCACACAGCCTGTGGCACAGACCTGGAGGGCCACTGAGCCCCGCTACCCGCCCCACGGCATCTCCTACCCGGTGCAGATCGCTCGGCCCCACACGGTAAGGGGCGTGTGCCCTGCGTGCCCGGCGCCAGCCCTGGGCACCCCTGCCACCCGTTTCTTTCTTCTCCCTGAGCCAGGCTGGCATGGCCGTGGCAGCCCGTGGGGTGCTTGACAGGTGGCGTCCTGAGTCCCGGGCATTTGCTAAAATTCCTAGCTCCCATCTTAAAGCTGGGAAGGTGAGCCAGGTGTGGTGGTAGATACCCAGCTACTCTGGAGGCTGAGGCAGGAGGAAGGCAAGCTAGAGAGCCTGACCTGGGCAACTCTGTCCTAAAATACAAAGGTGGGACAGTGGAGGCCCGGGGCCAGCTGGACTGGGTCGGCAGTGGAGTTGCGTGCACAGTGGAGCATGCATGGCTTGCTCCGGCCTCTCGCCCGCACCCTCCCTCTGCCTTCTGCACAGCCCTGTGCCTTTCTTTCCCGCCTGCTCTTGTGCTGCGTGCTGTACCAAGAGCTTGGGTCTTGGGGTCCTCTCTGCTGGCATTTTCTGGTGCCCACCACATACCATGCTGCTGGGTGCTTCTTCGGGCTGCTCAGTGAGAGGCGTGAGGCCTGGTGGTCACGGCTGCCACGAGCTGACCATGGGCCCGCGTGCACGCATAATGCGTGCGTGTATGTGTGTGTTTCAGAGTTGTTGCTGTGTGTGGGCGTGTTCTGGTTGCCGGCTAGACACCCCACTTGGTTGGAGTGTGCGAGCTGTGTATGGTGGCCCATTCCTCCGTCAGCCCATTCTTCAGGAGCGGAGGCTGAGGCAGGGAAGTTCTCCGATCAGCCTTAGGTTAGGTCACTGACAGGGCAGTCTTCTGAGGTCCTGGGTCTCAGCGTCTCCGTTATTGAGCACCTGTGTGCACCCAGGGCCGAGGAAAGTGCCATCACATATTGTCACCATCACCTCTGTCCCACTCACCTTGCGTCCGTGTCCGGCGGCCCTGGCCCCCCGCCCCTGGGGCTGCGCTGTCCTCGCTGCAGGTGGAGACTCCATTTCCCACTTGCTGAGCCCGTTTCACGGCATCTGTCAGGTGGGGGCAGCAGCACTGTGCCCCGCGTCTCGCGAGGGCAAGGCTGTGACCTAAGTCCCCACGGCAGGGTCTGGCATGGTTGCTGCGTGCCTTCTCACTGTCACAGCAGCTCTGGTTCCTCCCCGGCGTTCCCTGTTTTCCCGTCACGTCACCTGCCCCTTCGCGGGCCCAGCCTCGGGGAGCCCCGGGCTCTGTGGCCCTGCCCTTTGCCCCCACTGTGCCCTCCCTAGGCTCTCAGTGTTACGGGCTGACCCCGACACCCCCCCACCCGTCGGGCCATCGGTGACGCGGGGCATGTGTGCACGGCACGTGTGTGGTCGCTGCCGCTCCCCTCTGGGGGCGTCGCCTGACCCCTGACCTCTGCCTCCTGGGAGCCGCCCAGGGATGGGAGCTGCCCTCTCAGGCGCGTGTCTGGGCCCGACTGCTTCCTGCGGTTGGTGTGGGTGAGTGTCGGCTCTGCGGCTGGGAGGACTGACGACAGAAAAGGAGAAATTGAGGCAGAGCCCGAGGGCACAGTTTCTCAGGGGTGAGTGCTGGGGGGCCAGCGTGTCCCAGCTTCTGGCACAGATCAGGGCTGTGCCGTTCAGGTCCCTCGACACGGCCCCGACAGGGGTCCCCTGGTGCCATCTCCTGGCCCGGGGCCTCTCCTGGGTGCCCTGCATGTGGCGTGGCCCTGAAAGCGAGTTCTCCCTAGAGCCCTGAGTCCTTGGGCGTGGCACTGAGTTGTGATTCCTTCTCAGCTTGCTGAGCGACCCCAGACTGCTCCCTTCGTGGGGTGAGTGTCTCAGTTTCCCCTGTGCCCTTTCTGCTGCTGCTTTGCAGGCATTGGCTCTAGGCTGTGGGTGTGCTGTGCCCAGTGCAGCTGGGAGATGGGTGTGGGGAGCCCTGCCTGCCTCAGCCTCCTTCAGACACGGCTAAGACGTCGGGCCCTTCACCCCGTCCAGCTGCAGACCCTCCCTGGGACCTGTCTTTTCCCTGAGTGTCTCCCTGGTTTCGTTTTGCTGGAGCCCAGCGCACCTGCCCTCCTCTGCGTCCCCCTTGGGCTTTCTAAGACCCAGCCTGCCTCTGCCTCCCTGCCGCATCCCCTGCACCCTTGAGCTCTCCCGGTGCCCTCTGGGGTGGGACCGAATGGATGTCATCCAGAGCGGGGACACAGTTGGCATCCTAGCACCCCCCTTCCTGCAGGGTGGCCTCGGGAGGTCGCCTCGCCTCTGTGTTCGTGGCGCCGTTCTGCCTCGGCGGCGTCTGAGCTGTTGGACGAGAGGCCTTCGCAGCCTGTGCCTCAGTTTCTGTGTTAGTTGAGCGCGGACCGTCGCCAGATTGGGAGGGTGGGTGGTGACGTTGGTGACGTGGCTCTGACCACGTTCGTGACGACTGCCCGTTGTCATCAGAGAACCGCAGCCCCAGGTGTCCTTTCCTTGCTGCCCCGAGACCCGGTGTGCATGTCCGGGTCACAGGGTGGCCCTGTCCCCGGGCGTCTCGGGCCTCGCTGCCCCGCGCTTGTACCCCGGGCATTGCCCCAGCACCTCCGAGCGGGCGCGGCCTCGGTCCTGGTGCCGACTGGCTCTCAGTGAGCTCACCGGGCTCTGTGGGAGGCCGGCCCAGCTGACTGCCCCGTCGCCGGCCACACGAGCTCCTGCTGCGGATGGCAGGGCTGGCGGAGGCCCCCGCGTGCTGGCCGGGCTTGGTGCCGTCACGCAGGGAGCGGCTCTGAGGGGTTCTCTGCTCCTGTGCTGGCTGCGGGCCGGTGTGTCTGGACCCTTGTGGGTGGCGCTGCCTGGTGGGAGTGGTCTCCTGGCCCCGCCTCAGGCCCTGGGACAGAGACCCACGTGGACGCCTGCACAGGGGCCTGCGCGCCTCCCGTGCTGGGAAGGTGAGGCCAGAGCCCGTGGTGGCCTCCGTGCCTGGTGCAGGGGCCACGCACCGCCTGTGTGTCTTGGCACCTCGGCTGGCAGTGGTAGCGATCGGAGTGTCTGCCTGTTCTCGCTTTGCTCATTTTGCTTTTGCACGGAGAGTCAGGCGGGGAGAGCGCTCTTGCTGGCAGCCAGCATGGCCTGCTGCTTTCCTTTCACACCTCTGCCGCCTGCTGCGGAGGCTCCTTGCCTGGCAGCCGCATCCTCCTGCCTCTTGCCGACTGTGGGCCCCGGTGACTCGTGCTAGACGCCGTGGGGGCTCGGCCTCCTGGGGCACCCAGGGCATTGGAAGCACGTGCAGAGGGCCCCCTGATCTGTGCCAGGCACCCGATTCAAAGCCGAAGACACTGAGGTGCGAGGTCTGAGAGCAGGCACTAGCAAGTGCCTCCCCTCGGAGCCCTGCAGCTTTCTGTCCCTGCCGTGCAGCCCCACGGGGGACCGGGCCCCTGTTTTGCCAGTCACTCTCGCTCCCTAGCATCCACCTCCTGCCTCCTCCACACTTGTTCTGTTCCATCTGAAACAAATCCATTCTCTCCACACCTACCTGGTGTCAGCTTGGTTCTCTTTGCAGAAATACTTGCTTTCAAATAAAAAGTCAGACAACAAAAGAATGGCAAGATTTTTACAGAAAATTGGGAAAATTATAGCTCCGGAAAAAAAGTACCCAAACAACAAAACCCTAAGAAGCAGTGGCAAGAGGAAACTGAGTCATCTGCCATCCTACCTTTCCGCAGCCGTGCCCGTGTCAGGCATCACTAATCACTTGCCCCACGCAGCTGAATGGAGTGTTCCAGGCAGACAGAACCAATCAATTGTGGCTGGTACACCAAGGAAGCCAGGGTTGTGTTCTTGTTGGAGAATCTTGTTTCTGTCTCTAAAAATGTCTTCTACAAACACTTCATGTTTCTCAAATCAGTGTGTCCCTGGCAATCAGGCATGAACCTGCCTGATTGGTTAGTGTTTGCCTTTGCCTAGGTGATAAGGGATGTGGTAGAGAACAGATAGTGCTGGCACGCATGAGAGCGTGGAGAAGACTTCATCCGGGGCCCTTGCCATCGTGGTGAAGATGGCAGAGAACGGGCTGGGCATTGCTGTGGCTTAGCAGTGAGTGCTTGCTTAGTGTGTGCAAGGCCCTGGGTTCCGTCCCCAGGCTGCAGATCCCGGGGACAGCAGGCCCTGGGGGAGTGTGGCTAGTCACAGGCCGGGCAGGATCCTTGCTGCGGCCGGGCAGGGGAACCTGCGAGCGTGTCAGGGAGGGCTTGTCCAGGGCCCAGGGGAGCGCCTAGAGCGTGGCCACGGGGCAGGGGTGGCTGCTGAGCTGGTGAAGCTGGGGCATTCTTAGCCAGGCTGACAGCTCCTAAGCTGGATGCTCTGTTCTGGAGCTTGGTCTTCCGGATGGGCAATTCCTCTGTGCCAACTTCCACACCTGCTTCCTCCCCAGGATGTTGGGCTGCTTGAGTACCAGCACCACCCCCGGGACTACGCCTCGCACCTGTCGCCTGGCTCCATCATCCAGCCCCAGCGGCGGAGGCCCTCACTGCTGTCTGAGTTCCAGCCTGGGAATGAACGGTAAGGTGTCCGTGCCGTCCTCGTCACACGGGGAATTGGAGGCTGGGGGCGTGCGGGCCCGCCTGTGCTCCTGCTGAGGAGTGCACTGCCATCTGCCCCAGGCCCCGGCAGCCTGGCTCCCTTGTCCAGGCAAGAACAGGTAGAGCAGGGGCACGGATGGACGAGCCAGAGTGTTTGCTGGGGACAGCCAAGATGTGAGACAGTGTGTCAGCCAGCTTTTCGTTGCTGGGATGCAGTACCCCATGCCCACAGCTTATAGAGGGGAAGGGTTATCTGGCTTATGGTTTCAGAGGGTTCAGTCCGTGGCATCTGTCTCTAAGGCGGAAGCATCATGGTGGAGGGACCTGGCAGAATATCACTGAAGTAGGGGCTAGGTCCCCGCTCTTGGAGGGAACTGATGTGCAAGTGGCTCCAGCAGAGTCCTAGCTTGGGCAGAGGCCCTGGGGCAGGGATGTAATGGTGGGGAGCGGGCCAGAGGGCTGGTGAGGGCAGTGAGTTTATGTTCTGCTTGGAGCATTCTACATTCTGGAGTGCAGCCTGGAGCTCAGAATGTGGAAGCCTGTTCTGGTTCTAGTGGGTGTGTTCACACAGGCCAGTCCCTGTCCTAGTGATGGGCAAGGAGAGTTAGAGAGAGCAGCTCAGGGGCGATCAGCCTGGACTCTCTTCAGGACTGTGAGGCCAGGTTTCATAGCAGGAGTGCAGTGATCGGCTGGTGATGTCTGCCCTGGGCAGTGGGCAGGAAATAGTGTCACCTAACTGTGCCCTGTAAGAGGCAGGAGGTCTGTGGGAACCGAGGTTCTGCCTCCTTCCTGGCCAGCTCTGGGGGACCCATACAGCTGCCACCCAGACCCTGCTGTCCCTGTGGGTGCTCCCTGCCAGCACAGGCATGACCCCTTCCTGCCACCCACCTGGAAGCCAGTGTGTTTGGGTCCTCTCTGGTGCTGGCAGAGGGCACTCAGGGCCGGGGTTTGACCCTTCTCTTCCTGTGTGATGCCACCATGGGCCTGGCCTCTTGCAGGTCCCAGGAGCTCCACCTGCGGCCTGAGTCCCACTCGTACCTGCCTGAGCTGGGCAAGGCCGACCTGGAGTTCATGGAGAGCAAGAGGCCACGCCTGGAGCTGATGCCTGACCCCCTGCTGCGCCCGTCGGCCCTGCTGGCCGCTGGCCAGCCCGGTGCATCTGAGGACCTCACCAAGGTAGGCCTGGTAGGAGGGAGCAGGGAGGGGTCTGCTCGAGCAGAGGCATAGAGTGGGGCCTGAATGCTGGGTGTGCAGGGCAAGGTCCCCCTCAGAGGAGATGGGGTGGGGAGATTGGCGAGGTTTTTCCTGATGGCAAGAGCAGGTGCAAAAGCCCTGGGGCAGGACCAGGCGTGTGAGCTTCCTCAGAGGGAGGGCGGGCTGGGGACTGTGAGCCAAGAGCTGGGTCTGACGGGCACAGGACAGCTGCAGGTCCCGCCATGACTTGCTGTGTGCTCGGTTGGGGCGGGGTCCCTGTGTGTGTGGAACTGGGCTTTGGTGGCTCCTCAAGCACAGCAGCAAGGTGCTGGGACTCAGGCCTCGGCCTGCAAGGTGGCCATCTTGGGGCACCACGAGCTTGTGATGCGCCAGGGGCGGGGAGGGGGACTGTGGTGTCCTGCAGAGAGAGGGGACAATGAGAGGGTGGGACTGGGGGAGGGCCCCTGTGCAATGATCCTTCCTGCTGTCTGCATCTGGCTGCTCCCGGGTGCAGGTGGGTGGTCCTGGCCTGTCCCGAGTCTGCACCTTGAGGCCCTTGGCTGTCGCTCCCGCTGCTCAGCCTCTCCTGGGCCTCCCCTTGTCCTGGTACCTGACGCAGTCCGTCTGCAGATTGTATGGCTCTGCCCTCTACGCAGACCCGGCTTCCGGTCTCCGTCTGCCCCTCCGGCCTCACTGGCCCTGGGCAGAGCTTTGCTTGCCTGGACTGTGGCAGTGGCCTCCCGTCCCTCCTCGGCCCCTGCATACTCTTCTCCAGACCACAGTCAGGCCCACTCCCTCCGTGCGCCAGCCCTCCCGCCGCAGGCTGGAGAGTCACAGTCCTCGGAGTGGCCCGCAGGTCTGTCTTGACCCAGCCCATCACCACCCTGACCTCCTCTCCACCCACCGGTGTCCTGGCCGCTCCTTCAGCCCTGCAGGCCTCCTTGTGGTTCCTCACGTGTGCCGGCGTCTGCCCCTCAGGCTGTGCCCTGGCTGTGCCCGGGTGGGCCAAGCCCTCGTTCCCACAACAGGGCTTCCCCCGGCCGCGCTGCCATTGCTCAGGCTGTTGGGTGCGTGGATGGCATGAGCTCGAGGGTTCACTTGGGTTTGTGCCTCTGCGTGGGGACAGGTGGGTGCCCAGGACCTGTGCGTGAGGTGTCCCTGTGCCCCTGCAGCTCCCCGTCCGCTGGATGTCTTCTTCCAGCCCTGTGGGTTCAGAGGAGCCCTTCAGAATTTACCAAGCTTTGCTTTGGGGGACCTTAAAGTTGTGACCAGCAGTGCTGCCTCTGTGGGCTGAGGGCACAGACTCTGAAGTGCTTGCCACGTCGGCTGGCGCGTGGATTCTGAAGTCCGGGGTTCTGCTGGCTTCAGGCGGAGCGTGATCCAGGTGACACGATGTCCCTGCCACCCCGTCTCTGCCCTTCCGCTCGGTCTTGACGTGCTAACCTGTGAGTCCAGGCCTCCTCCTCTAGGCTCTAGGTTCAAGGCCCGCGGAAAGAGAGAGCTCTCCTTTCCCCTTCCCCAGGGTTTTTGTGCCTTTGTGTCTTTTAATTCTGCATAACAAGTTTTGCTGTCATTCAAGGCAGTTGACTGTTGCCTTCATGTTTTGCCCTGAGGGCTCCTGGCTGGGAAGGTGGCAGCTAAAGGCAGTTCAGTGAAGGGTGTCTGTCCCTGGCTGTTTCCTCCTGGCCTTGGGTTGACGGGCAGGCTGGCAGCCCGGCAGAGCCCTCAGGAGGCCGACGGCTGGGCCCCGTGCCTGTCCTGGGAGCGTGGGCATCCCAGGAGCCCCCGCCACACAGTTGTGGCTCTTGATCTTTGTGCAGGGCTCAGGTGATGCATGGAAGTGCCTGGTCAGAGTCAGGCCGCGGGGTGTTCACGGTGCTGTAGCCGTCACCTCTGCCGGTGCCCGCACGTCCGGCTGCCCAGGAGACGCCCCTGCTCCCGGCCCCGCCCCGGCTGCCGCCGTCTGCATGGTCCCCCGAGCCGGTGGGTCCTCGGCGGTATGGGCAGCCTGACCCGGGTGGCCAGCTGCTGTCTGAGCATCGTGTCTTCGGGGCGTGTCCACCTGTGTCTGGCTGCATCCCTTTCTGTGGCAGCTGATATCCCATTATCCGGGGACCAAGTTCTGTCACCTGCCGTCACCGACGTCCCTCTGGGCTTTGGCCGAGAGGTAACCCTGAGCCTGAGCCCTCGCGAAGCCACAGCTTCGACTAGCGAGGCGTGAGGGAGGAAGTTGACTTTGGGTGCTTTTCGGGGCGCCCTGCCTAGTGGCCACCGCCGCTTCCTTAGTCTTGGCGCTGTCCTCGGCCCGAGGCCTCTGTAGGTGACGTGGGCTCGGGCGGCCCGGCCCTGAAGCCCGCATACTCATTCCCGTGTTTGCACCCCTCTCAGTCCCAGGGAAAGCCAAGAAGGGGGCGCCAGCGTGACCTGCCCCGGGGTGGGGGGCAGCGCCAGCACCGTGCTCCCCGCCACCTTTTGTCACAAGGACCCCAAGACACTTCCTGGAGGGTCCTGTGTTGGAGGAGTCCCTCTGTTGGGTGGCCATGGAGGACAAGTCAAACCCAGCGTGGCCCCAAGGCCCCGGCAACAGGATGGCATGGGCCCCGCTGTGCCCCGCAGTTGTCAGGGAGAAACGCCCCCGTGTCCTCGGGGTGCAGCTGCGCGGCTTGGTGTGGGCGGCAGCCTGGCTCCACTCTGTCCCCTGCCGGCAGCTGCCCGCTTGGCTGGGTGCCCCAGGCGGGGTGGCGTGGCCTTGCCCGAGGTGACTTGGGTTTACGGCGTGCCGGGCGAGAGCTGAGCGGACACACAGGCACCTGGGAGGTGACGCCGTTGCTCTGCCCCCGAGACAGGAGGACGCTGAGGCGGGGGGTGTCCAGGGTCTGGCGAGGTTGCGGGGGTGGGGCCAGGGCTGTTCTCTGGCCTCCTCTTCCCCACAGCCCTGCACAGCCTTCATGCACAGCTCAGTCCAGTGAGGGACACGGGATGTTCTTGAGTAATATGTGAAAAATGCTGCTTTGTAAAAAAAGGAAGTAAGCCAGGCACAGTGGTGCAGGCCTGTTGTCCCAGCACCCTGGGAGGCTGAGGCGGGAGGATTGTAAGATTGAGCCCAGCCTGGGGGCTATTTACTGACTCATGAGACTTTGTCTCAAAATATAAAAAAGGGGCTGGCGATGTAGCTCAGTGTGAAGGCCCTGGGTTCAGTTCCCAGTAATACAAAAAAAAAAAAGAAAGAGGGGGCTGGGGATTTAGCTCAGTGGTAGAGTGCTTGCCGAGAAGCAGAAGGCCCTGAGTTCGAGCCCTAGCACCAAAAATAAAAACAAAAAAAGAAAGCGCCCGTCTCTCTGTTCCCAGGGGCTTCCTGCCCCGCGTGTGGGCGTCCCTGCCGGCCCAGGTCCTGGAGCTTGCTCGGGTGACGCGCCCGTCAGGAGGGGGCATGTGTGGGGGCCGGGTCTGCAGGGGAGCGCGGACTGGGGCACGGAGCTGGTGTTGCGGGAAGGGGGAGTGGCAGGTGCTCACCAGGTGGGCAGGCCTGCGTCACCTGGAAGGGCGCAGGGGTGGTGGCCGGGAAGGGCGGGTGGGGAGGCCGTGTGCGGCCCCAGGGCCCAGAGTCGTGCCTGACCTGAACGTCCCTCGCCGTCCCCTCAGGACCGCGGCCTGGCGGGCAAGCTGGAGCCCGTGTCCCCGCCCAGTCCCCCCCACGCCGACACTGAGCTGGAGCTGGTGCCCCCGCGGCTGTCGAAAGAGGAGCTGATCCAGAACATGGACCGTGTGGACCGCGAGATCACCATGGTGGAACAGCAGATCTCCAAGCTGAAGAAGAAGCAGGTGTGGTGGGCATGGCGGGATACCAGGAGGCGGCATTGGGAGTAGGGGTTGTGGATGTGTACGGATGTCCCTGGTTCTGGGGGTGCGAGCTTGTGGGCCAGTGTGACATTCACGAGTAGCTCCTTGACCCAGAGGCACGAAAACCTGTCTGGGGCCACTGCGGGGTGGAGAGTTTAAATACGGTTTGCATAATTTCCCCTGGGCTATTCAGTTTTGGGGAGCCTCAGTTTCCTTGTCTGTAAAATGGGTGCAGATGTGACACCTGCCTTATGGAGTTTTAAAGAGGGATTGAGACTTTGAGGTTAAAAACAAAGTCCTGTTGTCATAGTTGAAACCAGACAAAGACATGTGGAGAAAACATTGATCCAAATAGTAGGGGGGTTTTGGCTTTTTGAGACAGGGTCTTACTTCGTAATTCAGGCTGGCCTTGAACTCACTATGTAGCCCAGGCTGGCCTCAAATCAAGTGTCCTGCTTCAGCCTCCTGAGGAGCTGGCATTATAGGCGTGTACCACCATGCCTGGTTGTGATGTTGATAATACTCATTTTATAATTTTATGTTAAGCTTTATTCAGTACAAAGTTAATTGATAATCTGGCTTTTCAGTGCCTCAGGGGTTCCCTCCCTGGCGTCTTTCGGGTCTCGGCCCGGTTGCCCCCTCTGAGGGGATGCTCTGGCTGTTACAGAGCTATGTCCCTAGCCAGCCACCGTCCTCGGCTCAGCTGATGCAGTCACACCTGGCTTCGGCGATGTTTATAAATAACGTTTCATCAGCGCACTCCCGGTGTATGCGCTGTGTGTGGCTGTTCTGGGTTCCCCAGCAGAGACCACGTGGCCACAGAGCCAAAAATATTTACTCTTGGGGCCTTTGCAGAAACTCTGCTGACCTGCCAGGTCCGTCCCCGTCCCCGGCATCGTCTGAGTCACTGTGTTCTGCTTTGCGGCGCAGCAGCATCTGGGCTAAGGGAGGGCTTGCGCCCGTCTCCTCCTGACGAGGGACCACAGTGGGTGGCGCGCAGGCCCGGAGCGCCACCCACGGAGCAGGCACGAAGGGCGTGCGGGGTGGGGGAGGGCGTACGGAGTGCCGAGGCGGCCTGGAGGTAGCAGGTGGGTTTCTAGGACGGTATCCCGAGAGGCCGGGTCAGGTCGGGCCAGCCCTGCGGGGCAGGCAGACGCCTCGCTGGCCCAGCCCGTGTGGCAGCCTAGGGTCCCTGCTCACAGTGTGACTCGGTCAGGTGCCTGGGCAGCCCCCTGAGTCAGGTTGTCATTGTGTGAGCTTTTCCTGCATCCTGCTGTAACATTCTTTTTGGAGCCGAAGTCCTCAAGCACCAGATGGGTGCTTTAGTGCTTACAATTCGTGGTCCTTAGTTGTTGGTAGTGCTGTGCAGCCGTGGTCACTGGCTGGTCCCCAGGTGTCTTCGTCCCCAGAGGAAACCACAGGCCCGTCTGCGATCCCCGCGCTCCCTCCCCACCACCGGCCTGCTCTTGGTCCCCCGGACCTGCCTGCTCTGTGGCCGTCCTGTGGGAGTCACACACATGGCCCCGCATCTGCCTCGCCCGCGGGCGGAAGGCTGTCTGCGACCATCTGCGTGGTGGCTGTACGGGAACTCCGTTCCTCTCTGTCAGCCTTTTCTGTGGTGTCAGAGCTGAACCTGGGCCTCATGCCTGCCAGGCCAGCGCTGACCTTGTGGCCGAGGGCCGTCCCGTTGTGGGGATGACGCACTCTGTCTGTCTGCCGTCTCTCAATGGACGTGGCGGCGTTTCCGCCCTGTGGCTGCCGGTGCTGGAGTCACGAGTGTGCGATGTCTGTTTGGATGACGTGTGTGGGTCTCTCGGGTGTGGACGGAGTGGAATCTCGGCCACGTGGAGCTCGCTGCTCCGGAATTTCCAGGCTCTCTTCCACTGCGGTTGCCCCATTTTTACAGCCTCCCAGCGACGTCTGGAGGCTCCAGCTTTTCCACATTCTTGTCCGACGCCTGTTATTATCTTCTTAAACAAAGTTCTGTTTGCGGCTGCTGTGGTGGCTGTGTGGCTCTGGTGGCTCTGGCGTGGTGAGAGCAGTGTCCACCCCACCTGTGGGGCAGCGTGGCATCGTGCGTCTGCCCCGCGTGGAGCCTCAGATGGCCGGGGAGGGGCTGCTGTTCCTTCAGCGGTCACTGGAAGAAGACCCCGAGGTTGGAGCGGTGGCCCAAGGCCCCAGCGCAGTGGGCCGAGCAGCCGAGGCCTGAATTCCTGCCAGGTGGAGCGCAGCCGCCCTCTTGGCGAGGTCTCCGTATGTGCACCGGCTGCTGCTTTGCTCTGGTCCCCATGCACCTCAGTTTGCAGGCTGCATCCGCTTTGCCCTGTGGGGGAGTCTGCCGCCCATCTGGAGGCCCCCGCCAGGGTCGCTGTGGGGCTGAGCCCCGCTCTGGACCAGCTCTTCTCCGTGCCTTTTTGGGCGCGTGATGCTCTGTCCCTTGTTCACATCCAGGCTGTGTGGGCGTCGCGTGTGGAGTGGAAGTGTGTCCCGACGTCACTCGGGTGCCCTGTCAGATGGCAGCCTGGGAACTCTGTGACCTGCGGCCAGCGTCTCTGCTCTCCGGTCTTAGCTGCCTCTTTTGCCGTAAGGCAGATGGCAGATCAGAGGGCCACCTGCTCTGAGGTGTGCGGGGAGGGCGCGCAGGTTGGAGCCAGCAGGGCGGACGGTGATGGTGATGGCGGCCCTGAGGACGGGTGGGCGCTGACCGTGTGCTTCCGGCCGTGCTTGGCAGGCATCAGCCCCTTCGGTCCTCGCAGGGCACCGACTTTCATGACCCTCATTTCCAGATGCGGAAGAGGGCTCAGGAGGTTTGCCTCGTCCCAGGGCTGCACAAGTCTGCGCCCCTCCCACGCCGCGGCACTCGTGGGCATTGCAGTGGACGGGGCGGCTGGCCTCTGACAGCCTGACTCAGCGCTCCACATTCATGGGTCTTTAGGACCCTGCTGTGGCCCCGTCAGGGAGCACAGCCCCATCTTACAGATGAGGAAACTGAGGCCCATCAGGGTTGAGCTGCTCCTCTTGCGTCCTCGCTGTGCAGCTCCGGGGTGGCATCTGAACCCTCTGCAGGCGTGGAGTCCCTAGTGACTCAGAGGAAGCGGGGAGTAGCCTGACTTCCTGCCGCGTGCGGCGGACCCAGCTGCCGGGGGCCCCGTGGGGCTGCGCCTCTCCTTCCGCCCGGGTGCTGGAGGCTCACCCTCCCTCTGTCCCCTTCCCACAGCAACAGCTGGAGGAGGAGGCCGCCAAGCCGCCCGAGCCCGAGAAGCCCGTGTCGCCGCCACCCATCGAGTCAAAGCACCGCAGCCTGGTGCAGATCATCTACGACGAGAACCGGGTACGTCTCCATCTGCACCCGGGCGGCTCTCTGGTCCCAGGTGGACGCCACACGGGCCACCGGCAGCCTCTGTGTTCCCATCTCTGCAGTGCGAGCCCGGCCCCTCCTGCCCGAGGACCGGCTGGCAAGTGGGCAGGGGACTGAGATGGCCCTGCCCCGCGGCCGGCCTGGGGCTGCAGCCTGGACACGCAGGCGTCTGGCCGAGGGGACGGGCGGGTGCTGGGGGCACCAGTGCAGAACAAACCGTGTAGCACAGATGGTCACAGCCATGTCACTCCAACAGTGCGGACGGACGTTGCCAGCCACTTCCCGTCCGTACTATAGGTAGCAGTGCTAGGAAAATGGGCCCCTGGTTGTTTCTGTTTTGTGCATGGGGAAACGGAGGCCCGGAGAGGTTAAGCAACTTGTCCAGAGTCACCCAGCTAGGATGTCCTGTGGCCCTTCACGCTGCAAGGCCTGATCCTTTAGCGGTGGTCCCCGCCGACCCTTGCCCTGGGAGGGGAAGCTGGGCATCTGAAGGAGGCGTCTCCTGGGCTTGACCCCGAGGTCTGTAGCCCCAGTGGACACTGCCTGGGTTGTGAGGGGCAGAGGGTGCAGCATCATCCCCGTCAGGTGAGGTTCAGACGGTTGACAGCTTGGTCCTGTGGGCTTTGAGTCCCCCCACCTTCCTTCCTTTATGGATGAGAAAACAGATCCAGGAGGGCCTGGCCCTCATCTGGGGTGCACCGTAGAGTGTGACAGAAGGGGCCTCCTCGCTGCCCCGGTCCCCAGGCCCAGTGAGTTCATCCCGGCTGGGTTGGTGCTCAGAGCCGGGCTGCCCAGAGCTCTGGTCAGCTGCTCTGGAGCCTGGCGACCCTGCACTCACGTCTCTCACACACACACACACACTCTCACCCCGCCAACTGCAGTCTTAAGGAAGGAGAAGGGCCAGGAGAGGTGAGGGCTGCGTCCAGACGAGTCACATGACCTGTCTGTCTGTGTGCTCCGGCTGAGGACAAACGGGTTTCTCGCCTGGTGCCCTCGGATTGCGCAGGCGCCGAGAAAGGGCTTGCTGGCACAGTTAGACTGTCGCTGTCATCTCGTCCTCGTTACAAAGTCGAGCTTTGCGCAGTCTCATTCAGCTCCATACGAAGCAGGTGCGGTCTCTGTCCTGCTTCTCAGACAGCTGGGCTCAGAGAGGGCAGCGGCTGCTGCGGGGGGCCCAGGAGCGAGCTCAGGGCTGTGACTCCGTGTCCCCTTCCTGGCTCCCCTGTTCCCCTTGCAAGGTCCCCGAGGCGGCATCTTTGGTTCTGCTCTGAGCTGAACCCACAGCCCCCGGACGGCCGAGAGGGGGCGCGTGGAGCACCTGCAGGGGCGGTGCAGGGAGGAGGGTGGTTGGGTCTGCACCCGAGAGCCCTCAGTCCGGGGTGGGGCTGGGCACCCTCCTGGGCTGAGTCTCAGAAGCTGGCCCCTGGCAGCGGGGGGCCCTTGGCCGCCTGTAGCAGGAGCTGCCGGGACTGGGAGCCCCTTGGGGCATCAATGGGATTAAATTTTAATCTGCCTCCTTCCCTGCTGCTTCCTGCGGGAGGTGGAGGGCGGCTTGTGAGCGCTGAGCCAGGGAGATGCGGCCTCCCGCTGGGCAGGTCCGCCTGCCCTTCCGCGCGCCGGCTCATTAGCCATTCTGCGCAGCGCGCGAGGCCCCGTCGTGCCAGGCTCTGCCGCCTTGGGGCTGCCGTGCGGGCGGCGCAGGTGCACACAGATGGTGGACTCGGGTAGGGTTGCCAGCCCGACCGGAGGCCTGGCACCGGGAAAGGAGCGGGCGGCCGGGAGTTCCCAGAGGTCAGGGCTCACACGGGGGCCGGGAGAGGGCTCGGGCGCCTCAGGTCTTCCAGAGCCGGCGGCAGGAGGTGGAGGCTGCGGGGTAAAGGACGCGTGCACAGGGCCGGCCGTCAGCCCGCGCGGGCAGGGGGGCAGCAGGAGGAGGCATGGCCTTGCTGGTGTGGAGGAGTGGGCTCGGCCGGGCAGGTGGACGCCGCTTCCGTGGCGAGGCCAGCGGCCAGCCACAGGGTGCTGAGGAGCAGGGCCTCCCGCCGGGCGGCAGTGATCAGCAGGGCCGGCCAACCTCCGCCGGCGTGCAGGCGCACGTGTGCCAGTGGGCCGTGTGCACACGTGCCTTTGCTTGTGTGTGTGTTGCACGTGCATGTGTGTGGGTCGGCCTGAGCTGGGTGTGCATGGCTGTCGGAGCCCTCTTCCTGGAGCCTGCAGCCCTCCAGCTGTCCTCTTCTTCCTCATGCCGTCCCTCTGAGCCCTGATTTCACTGTCTGCAAAATGGGTACTTCTTGGATCTGCTGTGCATCCTCAAGATTTCCAGGTGGAAATCTTCCCAGTGCCTGCCGGTCCCAGGGCTTGGCAGTCCTTGTGCAGGACGGCAGTCACTGTGATACGGTGTCATCGGGACCGACTGGCTCCTTCAGGGTTGGCTATGTCACGGGCAGATTGCCTGCCTGTATGCCCGACACAGGGGTGAGGCCCCAGGCAGCCAGCGTCGGGCCCGGACCTGCCTGTTTCTCACCCCCTCGTCCCCACAACCCGCCACAGCCGGGCCAGCCCGCAGCTGACGCTGGTGTCCCAGGCTGGTCGCTGGCACCGGTGCAGGGACAACGTCCCCTTCATGGCTCGGGCCCAGTGGGGCCGAGGTCCCGCCTGGTGAATGCGTGCGGGGAGCCCTTTCTGCTGCACGTGGCTGTCTTCCTAATAAGTCCCGGGTTGTGCCTGGGGAGGCTGGCAGGGAGGCTGCGGCAGCCGGAAAGAATCACGTGATCTCGCAACACAGGAATCCTGGAAAGGGCATCTCCTGTTGCCCCGCTGCCCTCCCCGCCCCTCACCCTGCACAGCTCCGAGGCCGCCACGCACACCCAGCCTGCCTCAGGGGAGCTACACCCAGGGCCCAGCCTGGGAGCCCTGAGGGGCAGGGGCGGCACTGGGACTCTACCCCTGGTGGGCTCCCAGGGCCACGGTGGGGAGCCGAGGCCCCGTGATTTGTGCAGCCCGGGGAGGGCGGGGAGGGACGTGGGCTCCCTGCCCGGATGTGGACCGCGTGCCAGGCCGGCAGCTGCCTGCTGCTCCGGAGGCCCCGTTTCTAATCCGTTCTGTTTTCTTGGTCACTGTAGAAGAAGGCCGAGGCGGCCCATCGGATCCTGGAAGGCCTGGGGCCCCAGCTGGAGCTGGTGAGTCGGGCACAAGCGTGGGGCGGGTGCCGGGTGGCGGGAGGAGGAGGAAGTCGTCTCCTGCTGGGCAGCTTCAGTGAGGAGGCAGGAAGCGCCCTCCTGATAAGAGGCCGGGTGGGTGGTCGGGGAGGCTGCAGGGCAGCGTGCCTGGCAGTGACCGTCCGGGCCACTGCGCACGTCGAGTCCAGCCCCTTTGTCCGGCTTTGCACAGAGAGCGCATCCTCTGGGCCGCATGATCCAGGTTAGCTCCCAGGTCTTCCCTGAATGGCTGCGTGACCCTGAGCAGGTCTCAGCCTCTCGGTGCTTCAGCTGCGTTGTCTGTAAACTAGGACCAGTGACACCTGTCCTATCAGGACAGCAAGGATTAACTGTTGAGTTTCGCACCACACTAAGGATCGTGTCTCCCTGTGGTGTTACCTGCTCTCATTACTTTTTATTATTTTGGTTTTTTGAGATAGAGTCTCTCTGTGCAGTTCTGGCTGGCCTTGAACCCACTATGTGGCCCAGGCTGCCCTCAAACTCTGCGATCCTTCTGCCTCAGCCTCCCCAGAGCTGGGATGACAGGTGTGCGCCATCACGCCCAGCTTTGTCATTGTCATCACTGCTGTCGGTCCGGCCTTGCAGACCGGAGGTGCCAGGCCCGCAGCCTTGTGGAGCCGGCCTGGGGGTGGGGAGGAAGAAGCTGCAGCCCAGGCAGAGCCTCTGGGCCCCCGGGGCCGCGGCGCAGGTGGGGTGGCAGTGGCGGGCAGGGTCAGACCGGGCTGCCTGCGTCCCCGTGCCAAACACATCTTGCCCTCACCCCGGCACGGTGTTATCCTGCCACGGTGGGCATCTCCCTTGGGCTCCGTCCGGGAAATGGGCAGAGGTCCTCTGAGGTGCATGTGGGGCTCAGGGGAGTGGGGCCCCAAGAGGGTCGCTCGGCACGGCCCTTAGTAAGCACCCAGTGAGGACTGTGCTGACTGAGCCGCCGGCCTGTGGCCTTCTCCGGGTGCTGGGGTCAGGGTCTCTTGTGCCCAGACCCAGGGCCAGTCTGTGCCTGGCGGTGTGGCTGCTGGCCTGCACCATTTTAACAGTCCCACCCGTAGGCTGCATCCAGCCTCAGTTTCCCCTTTTGCCAAACAGGGAAGGCAGGGTTGGAGGTCCCGCACAGGCTCCCTGTCCTTGTTCATGGGGAGGACACGGTGCTTCAGGCCTGAGCTTGCAGGTGGGGAAGCAGGGCCAGGGCTGTGCCAGCTGCTGACCATGTCGTCTGATCCTGGGGGCTTCAGGGGCGGGGCGTCCGCTGAGTTCCGGCTCTTCTGGGAGGGCTCCTCTGTGGTCTCTGACTCGAGGGCCACAGCTGTGGGGGAGCTGAGGGGCGTCAGCAGGCCCGTGGCTTGGTGGCCTGAGGTGGGGACAGCACAGGGCCCTGGGCCAGGTGCCATGGAGGGTCCCTGGGTCCATTTGCTGGGGGAGCTTCTGAGAGGCAGCGCTGTGCCCAGGGCCGCACGGCAGGGGCACTGCTGGATCCGCACAGTGTGGGCTCTGTCTTGGTCTTGCTCAGCTCTGGGAGCCAGTGGTGTCCTCCCAGCGGCCAGCCTGGTGCTGCTGCCGGGGGCCGTGTCCCTGGGACGCAGCGTCAAGAACCGGTCCTGGGGTCTCTCCTACGCAGCCCGGGTGTGACCAGAGAGCCCGGGTGTCCTGTGGCAGGCAGCACGGGCTTCATGCGGAGCAGGGCGTGCCTGGAAGAGGACGGAGGCTGCAGGTGGCCCTTGGGGTTTGGGGCCGACACCAGGTGCTGGCCTCTGTCTTCCTGGGCCCCCAAGCTCTTGGGGACCAGGCTGGCCGGGGCAGGAGCTGGTGGCAGGAGGCCACCACGACCTCGCTGCTGCGGCTCTGAGTCATGGCTTCCTTCCTGCTCCGAGGTGTTATTTTAAGAACTCGGTGTCACCGGCGGGGCGAGGGCTGGGTGACACTTCAGCTGGCAGCAGCAGCTCAGCCCCGGGGACAGCCTGCTCTCTGTGGTGCCTCCTCAGCCCCGCCCCCAAGCGGGCCCGCAGCCAGGCTGCAGGGCGCCCACCTTCTTCTCTGTCCCTTGTTCTTCTGAGCTGCCATAACACCTGCTTCTGCCCGGCATGCTCTGTTGGGTCTGAGGTTGGTTGGGGCCCTGCTGCTGCCTGCAGTTTGCATCCCTGTGCCCGTGCCTGGCTCCTACCCCTGGGGGCTGTGTGTTGGGGCCTTTCAGTTCCTCCTGGCCCCTCAGCCTGCTTGACCTCTTTATAAGAAACCTAGACAAACCAGCCATCATGTCCTGAATGTTCTGGACCACTCGAAAGCCCGGCAAGTGGGTCTTCTTTGCTCTGTCCCCATACTCCAGATGGGTAAACTGAGACCCATCTGTTCAAGGCACCTGTCGAGACTCTCACCTGAGTGCTGGTGATGGAGGAAGCAGGCTATAAATCAGGGCCAACCTGAGCCATGAGGCGATGACCCTTTCCGCCTGGCCTGTGGCCTCCTGGCCTGTAGGGGACGTGAAGGACTCTGGAGTAGAGTCACCTGGGCCTTCAGCACAGTGCCATTCTTCCTAAGCCAGGGCTTCGCCTCCTTCCACAGGACGTCTGGCCTGTCTCCCAGGGTCCCACCGTGATTTCGACACGGGCTCTCCGCTTGGCCCGTCCGTGGTTCCCTTCCCGTTCAGACCCTGGGCTGAGTGTGTCTTGGGTGGGCGGCCTGTGGCCTGGGATCGGAAGAAATGGCCATGCAGCCCCAGGTGCCTCTTTGTCCACGGGCAGCTGGGTGTGTGAGGGCTGCAGGGCGGAGGAGGGCGGGACCCTCGCTGGCGGCCTGTGGCGGCCCCGTCTGGGTCTGCTGAGAGCCGGTCCGTGGCGGCAGGAGGCACGGTGCATGGTGAGAGCCTCCCTTGGTGCTGGATGCCACCTCCCGCCAGCTGTGAGCAGACGGTTCTGCCTCCTGAGGACTCGGCGTCCCCACGTGTAAACGGGGATGGGGGGGCATCCGTATCCATGGCAGCTGCTGAGTAACAAGCAGCCCTGCTCAGAGCGGCTGAAAGCAGCCGCCATTTACTCTGTCCCTCCGGCCAGGAAGGCCGCTGGGTGCTCTGTCCACCTGGCCTCTGTGTGCTCACCCCCGGGGAGGACACAGCTGTGCACTCTGTTGCCACTCTGGCAGCCGTCCCCTGGGCTGTCACGGCACAGCAATCCGTGCTGTTAGCCATCGCTCTACCGGTGGTGTGGTCTGCCTTGGGGCTTGAGAGCGGCCCCTTGGGACCCCGTGAGCGTCACTCCATTTTATAGGAGAGGGCAACTGAGGCTTGTCTGGGGCAGAGCCAGGTGTGAGCCCACGGTTGGGCCTTGTCCCTCGCCACAGTGCTGTCGTCTGGGAGGACACAGGGACACTAGCTCACCCTGACTGTCACACACTCACGGCCGTCTGCTGTCCTGTGGCGTTGGGTCTCCTCTGTCTGTGCTTTGGGTGGTGACGTGCCTGAGGCTCTGGGCAGCTGCGGATGGGTGAGGGCCGCGGCGTCTCCCTCCGGGGTGCTGCCTCAGTCTCCCCGGTGCCCGTGTGTGTCCCCGGCTGCACTGAACCTCGCTCTTAGCCTCCAGCCTTGCCACCATGGTGTTGTCTGACGACACTGGTCCCTCTCGGGCCCGGGTGCAGGGACATCTGTGGCACTGGGGCCTTGGTTTCCACAGTGACTGGGAAGCTCAGTGGCTTTCACACCGGCTGCTGTGTCGACCTTGTTCCTGCGTGGTGGCAGCTCTCCTGGTGTTGTGGGCCCGGCCCCTTCCTGGCCAGCCCTGTCACACCCCACACAGTGGCCGCAGAGGCTCTGCTGGGGTCCGGGGCTCTAGGAGTGGTCACGGCCTGTTCCTGCCTGGTGCGTGCCCGTCTCTGTGTCCGTGTTCACGCCTGCCTTGGACACCTCCTGGGCCCTGGCCGGGCTGCTGCTGGGCTCAGCGAGGGTGATGGCCACCGTGGTCCACACAGACTGACACCCGCTCTCTCCCTCTGCAGCCCCTCTACAACCAGCCCTCGGACACCCGGCAGTACCATGAGAACATCAAGATGTGAGTGTGGCCTCGCAGCCTGGGGACAAGACCTTGGGGTGTGTGGGGGGGGCGAGGGGGCCGCTGGGAGGCATTGTGGGCATGGAATGGAGGAAGCTGCTGCCAACAGAGGGGCCCGCCAGAGGTGGTGGCGGCTGCCTGGGGCGAGGGGCACGCAGGAGGGCTCCAGTGTGTCCTGAGGTGTGCGTAGAGCCAGCTGTCTGTGCGCAGCACTCCTGGGCGGCAGGAAGCACTAAACCAGGACGCGCCGTGTGGCCCGAGGAGGGAGCCTTTCCGGGAGGGTGCTGGAGGCGAACGTCAGTCGGGCGCCATGCACTCCTGGGGCACCGGGGCCAGGCTGGGGTCAGATAACGCGGTGTCTTCACGTCGGCGATGGGGGTGCTGGAAAGGGCTGTGGAAGGGTGTCTCATGTGATCCAGGACCCCGAAAAGTAAAGCGGGCCGCAGGCCTCGGCCTGGTGGTTAGTGCGTGGCGGGGAGTGCGGTGGGAGGTGAGCGCCTGAGACTGTGGTCCCCGAACGCACTTGGTTTGTTGCTGTGACAGGGCCCAGGTGCTCACCTGTGACTTCGCGGGCTCAGCGAGTCCAGGCTTGGCCGGGGTGGCGGCGTGGGCGGGGTGCAGTGAGCGCCCGTCCCTGGGCAGACAAACCCTTCCTCTTTTGAGCCTCACCGGGGTTTGCGCTGCTGACGGCGAGGATCCTGTGTCATCGTCTCTGGTCCTGTGTGGCTGCCCCGAGTCTGTCACCAGCTGGCCACCCTCCGTGTCCCCAGCGACCGGGAGCAGCCAGGAGTGTTTGCCACCGAATCAGGGCTGCTCAGGGCTTCATCGCTCGTTCATTTAATCAGTCAGTCAGTCATTCGTTCGTCCCTTCTGCTGCATGCCAGGCTGTGTCTTAGGCCTTGGTGGCAGAACAAGGGCCTGCATCCTCACCCTGTCTTGTCCTGCAAGGAGAAACGAGTTAGGTAACCGAGAAAAATCTCAGCTCATCTAAGCACCAGGGTCACTCACCAAACCTGGGTGTGCTTTTCCTTTCGATGTGTGCACCGGGGATTGCCCCCAGGGCCTTGGGGCTGAGCCACATCCTGACCCTGTTTATTTTTCATTTTGAGACAGAGTCTTACTAATTCCCTTAAGTTGCCTGGGCTGGGCTTGAATTTGCCACCCTCCTGCCTCTGCCTTCTAGACCGCTGGGATTTCAGACAGGCGCCATCACATCCAACTCGGACATGACTTTTGATAGCAACGTTGTTAAGCCAAAACTTGCACGTAGCTTTTATGGCTCGGAATTAGCGATAGTTTAGGTTCAATGACATGGGCCATTGCAAGTAGTAGAAACAGTGGAGTTACTCCAACTGCGAAGGAACCCAGGACCCGCACCATTAACAGCGGCAACTGAGATCCACTTTGTCATCATTTAAGGCCAAGAGGATCACGAGCTCATTTGTTTGAGGTCCTGCGTTGTCCCTCGAGTCTGCACTGGGCGGTCGGTGGCTACCTTGGCAGGCCCGTGCGGTCAGCACCCGGGGGACCAGCCCCTGCCCGGTGGGGTGGGATGAATTCGTAGCCCAGGTTGGTCGGTCTAGGCTGGAGGAGGCATCTGTAAGAAAACGAGCAGCAGATCGGTGCTTAGGACCCGAAGGGTTTTCCACGTCTGCACCAGAGTTGCTGGTTTCAACTCCATTGTCGTTAGGAGGGCAGCATATTTGTTCGCTTTTTTAAAAAGCCCTCTGCAGACAGCAGAGAACCGTGTGGCAGGAGACAGGTGGCTGAGTGACAGGAGGGTGCTGCGGCCACCTGAGGGGTGGGCGGGGGCCGGACCCTGACGTGCTCTCTGGGGAGGGAGCCCGGCCGGCAGCCAGCTTGGCCCCGGAAGTGTGCGGTCCGGGTTCCAGTCGCCACTCTGCTGCCGCGGTGGGCTCGGTGTGAGGTTCTCAGGCCCGAGCCTCTGTCTCCCCATCTGCAAGGTGGGGACAGTGTCTCCGCGGGCTGCCGGGCCCTCGGCGACTGAGCCTATCCCCGGAGGTGTCGAGCCCCATTCTTCTGAAGATGGGGAGGTTCCTCATTCATTCAGCAAACGCTCGCTGCGTCTCTGCTCCGTGCCGCACCCTCGCGGGCCCTGGGGACCAGGCAGTGACCATGGCCTGACATTGCAGACGGGAGACAGATGCCAGCATGTGATGTGTGACAACTAGTGTGCTGAGGACGGCGGATCAACCCGCGAAGTGGGAGGTCGTCCCCGCGGACCGGCCCTGTCACCGTTACTTCTGCATCTGCGTGCCGGGCCGCCAAGGCGGAGCCAATTTCACACTCGGCTTCCTGCTGCCCGGGCAGTCAGGGTCGGACATGTGCGGTCACCTGTGCTCCCCGCCACCCGCCCTCCACCGCCCACCGTGGTGTCGGTGGCTGGCGGGCTGTCGGGTCTGGGCTCTGGTCTCAGTGGGGCTCGGGGGAGGGCCGGGCAGCCCGGGGCGCCTGATTTTAGGCCACGGATGCCTGTGTCCTCTGGTGTCCTCGGCCTGCGGACCCTTCCCGTCCCTGTTTTCCTGTCTCCCGGCCTAATGCCCCTCCTGTGCCTGTGAGGGGCTGCTCGTGGCCCTGCCGCTCCCGGAGAGGGTGGCTGGGGACTTGGTCACCTGTCTCCATGTGGGTCGGGCGGGCATCCCTCAGTGATGGGACCAGAATGGCGGGTTTAGAGGAAGAAGACATGAGGGGGAGGAGGCCCGTCGCCCTGTCACACAGGAGGAGGCGCCTGTGCGGCTGGTGGCGTCACCTGGGTGGCTTGGCCCTTGGTGTCACCTGAAAGCCCCCCTTGCATTGCTGGCTGTTGGGAAGCAAGTCCCCATCCAGCCTGGGAGTGCGGGGTACAGTCAGGTTCCCACTCCCGGATGAGGAGGAGCAGGATGTGTGGATGTTTATTAAAACCACCACCGTGCCAGGCGGGGTGACTCCCGCCAGTAATCCCGGCACTCTGGAAGGCTGAGGCAGGAAGTTGCAAATTTGAGCCCAGGCTGGGCAATTTAGCAACTTACTGAGACCCTGTCACAGAATAAAAAAATAAAAGGGCTGAAGACGTAGCTAGTGCGAAGGCCCTGGGTTCGATCCCAGTAGTACAAAAAGAACAAAACCAAACAACACACCATGACGTAGATCAAGACTCCCGTCGTCTCCTTCCCACTTCCGCGTGGAGCTGCTGCCCTCGAACTCTGCCCTGGGTCGTGCTCGGCATCTCCTGGGACACCTGCCACTTCTCTGTGCGCCACCGTGGAAGCAGGCCACGTCCCTCGCCCCATGACGTCTGTGTGGCCCGCGGGTTGTCTTACTCTTTGGGCTGCTCCTGGGCCAGCGCTGGTCCCCGCTGCTCACTCCTCCCGCTTTGCGATGGCTGTGTCCGCTGGCTCTTTCCTTCCTTCTCTCCCTCCGCCCAGGGTGCCTCCCTCCCGGGGCTCTGGGCTCCTGGCGAGGCTCCTCCGGGAGCTGCTGTCCGCCTCGGGGCAGCGAGCTGGGTCCGGGGCTCTCCTGGGGGTGTCCCCACTTCGAGGTCTTGGTTGTCTGTCTTTTTCATCCTTCACCGTGCACGCTCAGATGCCCCACACGCCTGGCCCTGCCCACCTGGTGCAGGCCTCTCCCGCGTGCCTCCTGACCCTCCCAGGGCCCTGCGGCCTTGTATTTCAGCGTCCCCTGTGCTGTCTGCATCCGGCTGAGGCGCTCCTGGGGCTTCCTACACCAGCAGCCCTGCCTCAGTTGCACTGGCCCACCACCTGGTTGACTTCCTGGACCTGGAACGATGCTTAGCATCCTCGTGATGCCTCTCTGGGGGCCTGGCCCGGCCTGTCCTGTTCCCCCGTCAGCTCTGTGTGGCAGCTGCTCAGGGCACAGTTGCTGGTGGTGGAGATGCATGCACGATGTTGTTGGTTCCATTTTGCAGATAGGGAAACTGAGTCAGACTGCATCTGAGATTTACTCAGAGACTCAGCATTGTGGGGAGAGGGGTTCTGGTGATCAAGAACTCCCCACCCGCCCCTGCCAGTGGGCTGCTTTCCCATGCCTGACCCTGAGGCTTCACGGGCAGGAAGCCTCCCAGAGCCTGTGTGGGGTGTGAGGCCAGGTGATGGCGGCTGAGCTTTCTGTGTGTTTAAACACGGTGGAGCGTGGGCCACACCCAGGGTCCCCTCCCCAGAAAAGCGGGTGTCACTGCACACCCCGGATGAGGGGCACGTTTGGGGGTGCCATTGGCCCTGAGGCCGGCCTTCGTCTGTGACCCCCACAGCCCGCGTGTGCTGGCATTGGGGCAGAGCCAAGTCTGTGCCCTGCTTGACCCCTGGCCCTGGCCCAGGTCCCTGTCTCCTTCTCTCTCGTCTCCCCCAGTCACACCTCCTCTGGGCCGCTGTCCCCCTTGCTTGGTGCCATCTCTGGTTGCCACCACCCCCCGTCCTGGATCTCTGTCCTGTTGGGTCGTGGCTCTCTGTTACTCCGTCTCTCCCGCCTGTCTGTCTGCTGTCTCCTCGGTCTTTGTTTCCCCATCTCTGTCCCTCTCCGTGTCCCTGGTCCTCTCCTCTCCTCTCTGAATACCTGCCTCCCCTCAGTGGCAGCCCGTCACCTGGAGCCGCAGGGCTGTGAGGGACCTGCATCCCCCAGCTGTCTCCTCTGTGCTCGGTCATGCCCAGCCCAGCAGGACAGGGTGCTCCAGGATCAGGCCAGAGGCGCCAGGTGCAGGGTCCATGGCCTTGGTCCCTTCTGTGCCCAGCTTTCTGAGGGTCTGTGTGCGTGGGGAAGGGAGGAAGCCGCAGACCCCACCATGCAACCCAAATGTCGGGGTGGGCAGGACATGGGCTGCTTTGGGGGTCACTAGAGTCTAGCTCTCACCAGGAATCAGTCCTTTGGTGGACCGGGGTGCCTGCCTGGGACAGGGTGGCAGGGACACAGCCGACCCCTGTTCTCTGTCCCCCAGAAACCAGGCCATGCGCAAGAAGCTGATTCTGTACTTCAAGCGGAGGAACCACGCACGCAAGCAATGGGTGAGTCTCTGGGCTGGCCGCAGCCACAGCCGCCCTGGGACCAGGGGACAGTGGAGAGGTGTCATCACCAACCTGCCCCGTCCAGCGTCCTGAGGCAGACAGGCGGGATTTGGGGTGCATTCTTGTCCCCAGCCTCTCCTGTCCCTGGCTGGGCCCCTTGTCCAGGAGGGTGGTAGTGATTGTGTCACAGCAGGAAAGCGACACGTGCCAGCGTCCCTGTCAAGGCAGGAGAGTGGGTCACTGCTTCATGAGGGGGTGAGGGACAGAGGGGTGGTCCTTGGCTGCAGGCGATCAGGGCTTTGTGTCTTGGGGTTTTCCAACCCCGCAAGGTGGGACGCTGACACAGTAGCATTGCAGAGTCTGTCCGAGCCGCGAGGCTGCCAGGGGACGGTGGGGTGCGGCAAGGCTCAGGGAGCCCCGGGAGCGTCCCCTGTCTGTACCCCAGCCCTTCCTGCCTTCTTGGGGCCCAGGGTCAGGTGTGCTGGGCACCCGCCGTTGGCCGAGTCCTGCTGGTGTGTGCGGGTCTGCAGTGTATGGCTGGTGCCAACCGACTGCTGCGGGGATTGAAGTGTGATGCCGACTGGATTATGGGTGGGTGGGACAGGGCATCCGCCAAGTGCAGGTGTTGAGCACCTCATGTGTGCACAGAGCCCAGGCCTGGAGGACCCACCTTGGGTGCCTGCTGCGCCTTGGGCGTCTCCTCAGCCCCACGCCACAGAGGGGAAAACCGAGGCACAGAGTGGCTGAGAGACCCGGCCAGTGCCACGCAGCTGGGCCACAGTAGTCTGGATTTGAGCCCGGGCTGCCTGGTTCCTGAGTCCAGGGGCCAGTTTCCACCCTGGGCTTGGGGCGGAGCAAGGAGGCCCGGTGAGCGCACTGTCCTGGATGGAGGGTACACTTGGCAGGTGCCGGTGACGGGAAAGGAGAAGCCGTGTGTGGATCTGGGACAGAGTGTCAGGCTGCGGGCACAGCATGTGCAAAGGCCCCAGGGTAGGGGCGGCAGGGGGCCGAGGGTGCCAGCTGGTGCAGTGCCCAGGGCTGTTGGCGGTTGGCACCGAGTCACAGGTCGGGTCACCTGGGGACGCTGGCCGTCAGCGGGAATGGCACGTTTAGAGTTTATTCTCAGTGCAGTGAGATGTATTGATTCTCAATAAAGAACGCAGTCTCCACATTAAGACAAGAGCGCCAAGTGTCCCAGCCTGAGTTGGTCACCCCAGGGCTCTGGCAGTGTGTGTGTGGGGGGGACAGGCATCTGTGCCTGGTGCTTGTTGTTGGGTCTGTTGGTCACGAGCTGATCTTCCAGCCTCAGCCTGTCACCTATTGCCAGTGTCCCTGTGGGGCGGAGGGTCCGGGTGGGGGAGGAGTGGATGTGATTCGCATGTCAGAGTCCCTGTGGCTGCCGGGTAGAGGAAGGCCTGGTGGAGGTCAGGGGAGTGGGTTTGAGTTCTTAAAAGATTAAGCTGGGTTTGGTGGTGTACACCTGAAATCACAGCACTCTGGGAGACTGAGGCAGGAGGATTGCAATTTCGAGCCCAGCCTGGACAACTTAATGAGACCCAGTCTCAAAATAATAATAAAAATTAAAAGGGCTGGGGATGGAGCTTAGTGCAGAGGTCTTGGTTTCAATCTCTAGTGCTATGAATCATAAAAGAAAAATACAGTAATTGAATAGGCCCCTAGAAGTCTGGCAGGAATCTGGGGCATGGGTCCCTCAGGAACCTGGCTGGCTTTGTGACCTGGCCGAGCCACTTCAGGGGCATCTCCAGACCTCAGATTTGATGCCCCCCCAGCCGCAGGCTGGAGGTGCCCTTGGTCAGCAGCCAAGGTGCCCAGCTGGGGTGGCCCAGTGGCATGGTGCTTGCGGGCATGTGCCAGGCCCCGCCTCTGTCCCCGGCCCCACAAAGTCAAGAGAAACGGCTGAAGCATAGGACAGGGGCGTCTGGGCCTGAGGACCAGAGAGGGCCTTCTGATTCAGGAGTGCGTCCTCCTCCCTGCCCTCCCACGGATGGCAGGGGTGGGGTGACAAGACCCTGCGCAGCCAAGTGCCACCCCTGGGCACCGGCCTGCATGGCAGTCAGACACAGGAGGGACTTTCTCACCTCAAGCCATGGCGGAGCCTTTCACACGGGCTGCTGGGCTCCATCCTGCGGCTGGAGGGCGAGGAGCCACCCGGGAAGCAGCACCCTGGTGGCCTCCCTGGGCCACACTGCCCAGGGCAGCCTCCTGGGGATGTTCCCATCCATGTCACCCAGTGTGGGTGGCTGAGGTCCGACTTGGAGACCTCCCTGATTTCACGTGGTGGCAGCTTCTGTCCTGGACGAGGCCCCTGGAGGAGGCTGGGACGAGGTGGCTGGTTCTCGCGAGCGAGGTGGCCTCATGCCCTAGAGAAGCCATGGGTTCCCAGGGCCTCATCTGTGTGTGTGACCGTGTGTGCGATTGTGTGTGCGTGTTTCTGTCCTGTCCGCCCGTGTGCCCACCCGTGACGACTGTGTACCTGCCGTGTGCCCGTGCCCCTCACCGCCACCCCGCGTCCCTTCAGGAGCAGAAGTTCTGCCAGCGCTATGACCAGCTCATGGAGGCCTGGGAGAAGAAGGTGGAGCGCATCGAGAACAACCCTCGGCGCCGCGCCAAGGAGAGCAAGGTGCGCGAGTACTACGAGAAGCAGTTCCCGGAGATCCGAAAGCAGCGGGAGCTGCAGGAACGCATGCAGAGGTGAGCCCCAGGCTCGAGCCTGAGATCCTCCTGCCTCAGCCTCCCGGGTAGCTGGGATCACGGCCGTATGCCACCTCCCCCAGTGGGTGTCACTTCTTTATCCCAGTTGCAGGGGAGGAAACAGAGGCAGAGCTGGAGTGTGAGCTTGGGTTTGTGCCACGCGCCAGGCACTGACCCAGTGTCCCTGCTGGCGAGGGCCGGTCCTGAGTGCGTCCCTTTGGTCTCCAGCAGGGTGGGGCAGCGGGGCAGCGGGCTCTCCATGTCGGCCGCCCGCAGCGAACACGAGGTGTCGGAGATCATCGACGGCCTCTCAGAGCAGGAGGTGAGTCCCATCCGGCTGTGGCCTCACCCCTGCCCCTGCATCCTGCCCAGTTCTGTCTTGGCTGCAGTGGGAAACCGAATCTACCCCAGGGCTTTAGTCCCGAGGCGCTGGGTGGAACTGTGGTGGAGGACGCAGGCTGGGATGTCCCTGGCCCACCTGGTGCCAGTGCTGGGGACGCTTCCCTCCGCCCCTCGGCTCTTCGGTGCGTCCCATTGGCTGAGCCCAGCCAGAGCCTGCAGGTTGGGGGCTGGGGGTACAGGGACCACCCTGGCCTCCTGGGACCCCCTGGCTGGGGCCTTCTTACAGGGGCCAAGGCCCCCAGCTCCAGCCCAGCCTCCGACGCCCCTGGGGGCCAGCCGAGGTGAGCCGGCTGTGGTCTTGGGGCCAGAGATGGTGAGGAAGCAGAGAAGCAGGGCCGTCCCCTGGGGAGGGAGCTGGCCTCCGCCTGTCTGCTCGCACATGGATCGGGCGCCCATGCAGCATCGTCCCTCATGCCCGACACTGTGGTGGGCGCGGGAAGCTGCGCACACAGGCGCGGTGCGTTCAGGTGGGTGGGTCTCGGGGTTCCAGCCGCTGCTGATGTTGAAACCGACTGAAATGAAATCAGAGGAAACGCGGTCCCTCTGTGGGGCAGGACACATCTGGGGCTCACACACCTGGGTGGTCAGTGCCCCCGAAACAGGATGGGGCAGGTGGGGACTCCTCATGGCGGGGCGTCCTGCTGGCCAGCGCTTCCTGTCAACGCTGCCCTTGGCCTGGTCGGGTGCTGACCGAATGAACCCCGTTTTCCTGGGCCTCACCCCAGAGACGCCCAAGTAGAGGCTGGAATGTGACGTGGGACTGGGGTGTATGGGGAGGGGCTGGCAGGGGACAGGCACCTTCACCCTTCAAGGGCTTGGCAGCCGGAGCCCGTGCCAAGGAGGGATCAGAGGGCAGCCCCAGGCCCATCAGAGGCCTTGCCCTGGGCTCCCGATGCCCTGTGCCCGCCCCCACCAGGTCAGAGCGGGACCCCACTCTGCTGCAGGCTGGGAGGCCTGTGTGCCCAGCCAGGAGGTGGGGTGTGGGCGGTTGGGCGGCAGGATCCTTCGACCTGGCTGCCCTTGGCCTTGCTGAGCCCTTCCTGCCTCCGGAAATGGGTCATTAATCACCACTAATTGACCAGTTTCGGAGACCTGGGGCGGCTCAGTGCCTCCCCAGGGTCGCCCTGACATGGGAGGGAGCCCCTTGCCTCCTGGCGGGAAGCCCGGGGCCCCAGTGGGCAGATTCATTGGTGCCAGGGCTGGGGTGGGTGGGCAGGAAGGGGTCCTGTTGTCTCTCTGGGCTCTGGCCGACCCCTCCACCCGCCCCTGGGCCGCTACCATCCCGTGTCTGGCAGGCGTCTGGATCCCAAGGCCCACCTGCTGGGCTCCAAACCCGGCTGAGATTGGGGGCCCAGTGGGCTGAGGGCTCCCCGCAGTGTTTTACGGTGCTCGCCTTTCTGAAGAAAAGATTGATGACTCCCTCCTACCGCAGATGAGGGCTGCTGGCTCTGCATTTAATTTACAGCCGGCCTCCATAATCCCGTGCACCCTGGACGCCCTCCCCACCCGGCACCAGCCACGGGGCCCCCTGCCCCTCTGCCGCCCCCTCTGTGCCTCGCCTGGGTCCTGGTGCCCTTTCCAGTCCCACCTGAGCCCGCCGCCCGCCTCTGCCCCGCAGAACCTGGAGAAGCAGATGCGCCAGCTGGCCGTGATCCCGCCCATGCTGTACGATGCCGACCAGCAGCGCATCAAGTTCATCAACATGAACGGGCTCATGGATGACCCCATGAAGGTGTACAAGGACCGCCAGGTCATGAACATGTGGAGCGAGCAGGAGAAGGAGACCTTCCGGGAGAAGTGAGTCATCATGGGCCCTGCTCCCTTTGCCCTTCCCTGCCGCCCTCCTGCCAGGTGTGGCCTCCCTGCGGGGTAAAGCATGGGCTTGGAGGCCAGAGGGGCCACGTCTGTGGTTGCCACCGCTTCCCGGTCTGACTCCTCTTTCCTGTGTATCCGTGCCCCCTCTCAGAAGGGAGCCAGCCGTGTTGGGTTCAGGGTCACCCGAATCCAGTGTGACCTTAGGCTGCGTGCCTGTGCCTGCTCCCTCGGGTCGCGTTCTGAGGTTCTGGGTGCACATGAGGTTTGGGGGATGCCGGTCAGCCCCGTCCCCAGTGTGAGGCAGCGCCGTGCGAGGGGGCTGCTGTGTGGACGTGCTGTTTTTTGTGCGCCAGGCAAGCACCCCCGCTGAGCCGCACCCCAGCTCTGGCTCTCTCTCTTGAGAGCGGCTGTTGTGCAGCAGCCCCAGACCTCTGTCCCTCTTGCCCCTCAAAGCAGCCCAGCAGCCATGCCGTCCCTGTCCCACAGGCACAGAGCGGTTCAGGAGGCCCGGGAGGAGAGAGGGCGGAGCTGGGGGCTTTGGAAAGCCGAGCTGGAGCTGGATACTGAGACAGGAGCCTTGCGGGGGTGCCTGAGGGACTGAGGAGCTTCAGGTGAAAAAAGACCTCATCCTCCCAGAAAACTCGGAAGTCGGTCCAGGTGGACCACTGGATACACCACATGGCGGGAGTCCAGGACGTGATGTGTGGGCCTGGGGGAGCCACCGCTGTCAGCACTGCCACCCACAGGCTGGGGTGGCCCTCAGGGAGGGCTCAGGAACCCCAGGAGAGGGAAACTGAGGCATAGTCAGATGCTTCTCTGTCAGGAGGGCACCGTGCTCCTCTAGCTGGGCCCAGCGTCCACCAGGGATCAGAGCCCAGCGTCTGGGCCGCCTCTTCACCTGAGAAAGAAGGGCTCTGAAATAGCCCTGGAGAGAAACAGCGAGCTGTCCCAGCTCTGCAGCAGCCTGCGGCAGGCAAGGTCCCGGGCCAGGGAAGCTGCCATCTCGGCACTGCCGCTTCCTCTAGGAAAACACGCGGCTGCTCTGGATTCCCCAGTGTCGGCCGGGAGTGGGCGGGCTGCTGGCCTCCTGGAAGCAACATTTGGAGCCCATGCTGGCCTGCACTGTGGGAGCTGCACCCTGCCCTGCTGGTAGCTGCTTCTCCATCCCCGAAAGCGCATGGCATGGTGGGGGTCATGGGGACTCCTGGGCCAAGCCCAGCGGCTCCACTCCTGGCCCTGCGCCCTGCCGGCCTTGGCCACATCCCCTCCCCACCGTCCCCGCCCCCTGGGCCTGACAGTTCAGCCTGGCGCAGCACATTCCCAGTGATTCTCCCAGCTCTGCAGGAAGCAGCGGCCCAGTGCCAGCCCCCGCCACCCCCTCGGGCTCTGCTCCATGCTTATCACCTCCTGCTGGTCGGGCTCCTCCTGCCCGCGGGCACCACGCCCCGCCCTGCCTCTCAGGGAGGCCTATTGCCAGTGCCGCGATGTCATCCAGAGCTGGCTTTGTGGGCCGGGAGAGGCCCAGCGTCCCAGACCCAGCCAGGGAGAGAAACAGCAGATTTCACCGGGGCACCCCACCAAAGGGCTGCCTGCAATGTCCTCATTTTTCCTGGAAGCCGCCTCCGGCAGGACAAACAAATATATTTCAAAGGCGCTACAGCCAGTGACTCACGCCAAGGAAGCCTCTGCCGGGTCCCTGCCCTACCCGCCCTTCCCACGCCCCCTGGCTTCATCGTGCTGGCAGGGCCAGCCTCCTGGGCCTGGCCTCACACCCGCCCTTCTCCTCCCACAGATTCATGCAGCACCCCAAAAACTTCGGCCTGATTGCCTCGTTCCTGGAGAGGAAGGTGAGTCTCCCTCTGCCCGGCGTCCTGCCCTGTGTCCCCTGGACGTCCTCATCCCTGGTCACTGCCTAGGTCCCGAGGAGGACCTTCTCATGGTTCTCTGACATCCGCCTGGGCAGGACAGGAGGCGCGTCTGTCAGCAGATGGCGCTGGGGAAGCCGGGGGTGCCCTGTGCCTGGCTCCCTTCTGGCCCCTCAAAGGCAGCGCTGAGCATCCTGGGAAATCAGGGACAGGCGTGGTGTCCCCAGAAGGACTGTAGGCAGGCGTGGCGACCCTCCAGACACAGGGCAGTGACCTCCACGGATCCCCATCATAGTCACCCTGTGCTTGCCGCCACCCCAAAGCCAGGCCAGGCATGTGGCCGACATGAGTGTCCCCAGAGCGTGGCGAGCTCTCTCTGCCATGCGGGGCCGGACAGCGCTCGAGGCCGGCGGCGGCAGAGATGGCCCCGTGGGTGGCGTTGGCGTTGGCCCGGAGTCCCCAGCATTTTGTGGAGTGTAGCAGGATGCGGGTCCCCCGTGTGGCCAGCAGCGCAGCCCCTCAACCCGCTCCTCGGCGGTGGGCGTCGGCCCTCTGTGGTTGGCCGGCACACTGTCCACAGGCCTGGGCACACCAAGCAGGTGCCTCAGAGGGTGACACTTGTCCCCACATCTGCCCTCGATGGGCTGATGACCTCCAAGGAAGTGGGTGGGACAAGTTGGGGACAGCTCTCTGTGCCTGAAAAACCAGTGTGGCAGAGACGCCCTATAAATAGCTCCTTCCCAGTCGATGACTACGGCTGCGGGTGTGGACTGCTGGTGGACGCCGGCGGGGACTCCGGGGCGGAGGCAGCGCAGGTCAGCGACAGGGATCGAGCGAGGCCGTCGGGAGCAAGGGACGGCGGTCTCTGTGGTGGAAAGTGGACGCCACAGCGTCCTTGGCTAAGAACCACCCTGGTGAGCCTGAGTGCTTCCAGGGGGCTGGGACGGTGGGGACAGGCAGGTCCTGACGTGAGCAAGGCTGACATTGGGGCCTTGGGGACTCCGTCCCCCGTCACCCTCAGCCTGGGGCGAGCTTGCCTGCATCACGCAAGGAAATCAGACGCCCGCTGGGCCAATCGGTGTGTGTTACATGATGGCCTCTTATAAAACGTTCTAGTCAGGCATGGGCGTGTGTGCCTGCAATTCAGCAGTCTGGGAGGCTGAGGCAAGAAGATTCTGAGTTGGGGCCCAGCCTGGGCAATTTATAGACTTAGCAAGATTCTGTCTCAGACTAAAAAAGGTCTGGGGATGTAACTCACCGTAGAAGGCCTGGGGTCAATTCCCAGTGTTAAAAAAAAAAAAAAAACTCACCTGTGGGTCACATTCGCGGGCCCAGGTTGGGCATCCGGACGTGGCGGTTCAGGACCTGGGTGTCAGGGAAGGGAAGCTGAGACGAGAGGATGAAGTCTCGAGCGGGGACCTGGGTCGGCTCTGAGTGCTCCCATCCTGTGCCGTGGGCCGGGTTGTCTCCATGAGCCGCAACGGCCTGAGATAAAGCCATTGTTACCACCAACAGTGGCACCAGTGGTACCTGTGTGAACAGCTGATGCTTCTCAGTGTCTCTCTTGAACCTCGTAGCAGTGACTTCTTTGATGTTTGCGATGGTTGTGGGAGGTGTGTGCGTTAGTGTCCCCACCTTACAGACTGGAAGACTGAGACGCAGAGAGGTTAGGTCGTTGGCGATAGGTCACCGAGCTGGTCCATGGAAGAGCTGGAATTTGAACCCCAGCCTCCAGCTCCTGCTCTGAATTCCTCAGCTCTGTCTCTGTCCTCGCAGACGGTGGCCGAGTGTGTCCTCTACTACTACCTGACCAAGAAGAACGAGAACTACAAGAGCCTGGTGAGGCGGAGCTACCGGCGCCGCGGCAAGAGCCAGGTGAGGGCTGGACGCAGTGGCCACCTGGGGAGGCCCTTGTGGGGCGCTTGTCCCACCCACCCACCCTGGCCTGCAGCAGAACAGACCAGGGGACAAGGTCACTTCTGTCCTCAGCCTGGAGAATTCCCGGACCCCAGCCCAGTGCTCTGTGGTCGCTGTGGATGTGAGGAGGCCACGTTCCCACAGCAAGGGCTTCCCCTGCCGCAAATTCCACGGGTTGAAATTCCAATAGCTCTATGTGTTTATTTTCATGGATCTTTGAGAGGAAAAAAATAGGCAGACTTGGAGCTGCTGTTTTCCCGGCGCCAGTGTGGGGGGTAGGACGGGGCCGAGTATGGGAGGGCAAATCTGTGCTCACAGCTCAGGCCGGCCCCCTTCCTGTTGGTGGAATAAAGTTTTATTGGAACACAGCCATGATCATTCTGGTACGTGTGACCATGGCAGCTGTGTGTTTCACAGCCATTGAGACAGACGTGCAGCCTGTGGAACCTAAAATACTCGGCCCTTTATGGGCAAAATTGGCAGGCTTCTGTGTCAGAGGGAAAAGAAGTTGGTTTGAGAAACATTCAGTGGGTAATCGTTAAGGTTTGGGGTTGGTGATGCTTGAACCCCGGGCTCTGCCAGTTTGTCGACGTGAGTAAGCCAGCTCTGGCTACATTCTGAGCATCCTGGCAGATCGCCCGGGACCAAGCCCCCCTCCTGGTCCCCGCAGATGTGAGGACGGGACGGCTGCTTCGGTTTGTGGCTGGGGCTTCCCTGCTGGCAGATGCCCGAGATGGTCCAGGGCTTGGTGGCTCGGGCGGGGAGCAGAGGTGTGCTGAGGTGTGGGGGCAGCGTGGGGTGCTGGGGATCCCAGCAGCAAGAGGAGGAGCCGAGGGCCTGCCAGGTGTCTGCAGAGCAGCGCCAGGTATTTGGAGCACTGCAGCACCCCGGTTCTTGTGCCAGTCTCCCCGTCCTCCTGCCATCTCCGTGGGCACTGAGAGCAGGCTCACAGCAGGGTGGTGGCCCTTTGGAAAGGACCCACCGCTCTGCGGGGCTCAGTGCAGGGAGGAGATGGGCCATTCCTGCCGGACCTCGGGTGAATGAGGGCTGGAGGAAATGAGGGAGCCTCTTTCTTCCCCTTACTTTGGATTAGTTAGTAGGGATGGTTTTTGACCCCGCAGGAAAGAGAGGGGCAAAATCGACTTCCATGTCTCTGCGGGGCCAGGCTCGGGGGCAAGGCCTACACAAACTAGAGCTGTCAGGGTCTCAGGTCCTCCTGGGGCTGCATCTCGGGTGACGAAAGGCACTGCAGGATTGAGTCCACCCTGGGGCAGACGGAAGCGTCTCGGTCCTGGGTGAGCCTCGGGGTCACCCCATTTAGTCACGTTCATCCTCTGGCCTGCGTGTGGTGGCCAGGGCAGCAGGCCAGTCTGGCACCTAGCTCCAGGACTTGGGGGCGATCTGTCCCTGGCAGCCCCTGGCTGACCACAGGGAGGACAGACCCCCTAGGAGTCCGGTCTCCTGCTGTGGACCAGCTCCGGCCCGGGCAGAACCTCACTGAGAAGCCCCACTGGCTCCCGGCCAAGAGAGGCCTCGTCTTCTGGGCCTTCACACTTCCAGGGCTCCCCAGCGCCTCCAGCTGGCCTCTGTCTCACGTCACAAACCACTCTGTCCCTCCTCCCTCCTCCCCAGTTACTGCATTTGCCCAGGGGATCTTACAGCTGGCAGCGGCAGGGGACGGATTTCAACAGCAAATGCCAGTTGATCCAGCTGTGTAGTGTTTGAGGTTTTCTTTCTTTTTAGAAAGTTTTACCCAAGATTTAAAAATCAGACACTTCTGCTCTAAACCAGATTTCTAGTGCACCATCAAGACAGGTCAGAAGGTCAGACATTTTACTGCGACTTGGTCAATCCGCCAGGCTGAGAAGAGCCAGGACCCTAACCCTACCCTAAGCCTACTCCTATGCTAACCCTGACCAGCCGTGCTGGTCTGAAGACCCCCGCAGCCCTGCCCACGCATGTGTGATGTGGACCACAGGCAATGGTGGCAGATGCAGGGGCCCACCCTGCCCCTGGTGGCCAGGACCTGCTGGAGGGTTGTCCAGGGTGGGCTGAGCCTTGGTGCTGAGGGTGGGTCCCCTCCTCCTCTTTAACTGATGCTCAGCCCACCCCCTGGCAGCCTGGAGTTACAGAGCATGTGGCCTGCCTGCCCCTCCCACAGCTGCCCTGTCACCTGTCCACACTTCTCCCCGCCAGGCCAGTGCCTCCTGGGTGGGGACCCCACACTCCCGGGCCCCTGGTTTGGGAAGGAGGCTTTTCTCAGCCACTGCTGGCTGGGGCCTGGGTGCGGGTCGCTTCGCCCATGGAGACCTGGGAGCCATGCCTGGTTAGCCTGGCCCTCTTCAAGCTGTGGACACTGGAGGGGGCCTGCTGGGCCAGGCTTGGCTCCCGCAGCAGGGAGGTGCTGACCGCCGCAGCGCGAGTGGGACCGGGTGGGAGGCGCCATCTGGCCCCGCTCCCGTCTGTGTCCCTGCACTGCTTGGGAACCTCCCCGTCCGTGGCCGTCCACGCACCCCCAGCTGCTGAGGTTCAGTAGGTGGCGAGTGTCTGTCTGTCTGTCTGCTGCATCCGTCTCCCTCTTGCCCCGCCATGTCTCCCTCTCCTGGGTGGCCGGCAGTCGCAGTGGCCTCTGTGGGTGGCCACAGAGAGGCTGTGGTGCCTCGGCCCTGGCGCGGTTCCTGTGGATCTGGGCCACACCGCCGCTGAGGATAGTGCGAGTGGCTGGAGTGGCTGCTGTGCCCGTCAGATGCTGCCCCGCTGGGCCCTCTGCCACCCTGCAGGGTGGCCCCAGCCGCCCCAGGTGTCTGTCGCGCTCACAGGATGTGCATCAATTAGTGCCTACTGTGTGCCGCAGCCTTAAACTCTGTCTTTGGGGTGAAGCTGACCGCAGTCCTCGGGACGGGCGGTGCCGGCCAGGCGTCTCTACCCCCTTCACCGCCGACACGCTGTGGGCTGGGGGCTCAGGCTGGGTGCGAAGTGCCACCTTGCACATGATGTTTCCTGAATGGATTGGGGGTGGCATGGCGAGGGGGCCTCATGACTGGCCCTCTCGGCCCTGCTGTCCCCTCCGGGTTGCCCGCTTGGTCCTTAGCCCCACAGTGACAGCTCACAAACCTGGGAGGTGTAAGATGGCCCTAGGACCCTCGAGGGACAACACTGGCCGGGGGTTGGGCGGGCATCTCTGGGCCGCCTTGTTAGAGGTCCGCTGGTCATGTCCTTCGGGTGACACGTCCACTGTGGTGTTAGGCTGTGGGTGCTGTCCACTTCTGGGGCTTCTCTGTGTCGGACTGGGGGGAGGCCCAGACACAGGCTTTGGGATCTTGGGCCTTAGGCCACTGGCCCACCTGCTGGCGAGACCTGCGTGCCAAGGATGCCCCCCCCCCCACCGAGCCTGTCCTGTTCATGGCATGGCCCAGGGACTCCCGGGTACAGTCCACCTGGGGTGAGCCGTGGCCATGTGGGGCCAGCTGGGTGCTGGCGCTGTGGCCTCTAGTGGTGACTCACACAAAGCACCACGTGATTCCTGACTGACAAAGCAGAGGCTGGCATGGAGGAGGCGGGCAGCAGGGCCGGGACAGAGGGCACAGGCAGCCACCAACGCCCGCCTAGTGGGGGTGAGGCCTGCGTCTTTGGGCGCATCTCCTGAACCCCACCCTGTCTCCTCCTCTCCCAGCTGTCTGCCGAGGACCAGGTGGGTTTGTTTCGTGGCCATGGCTCTGCAGTCTCCTGCACCTGGCAGCTCACTGGGGCACGTGTGACAGTGTGGCCAGAAGCTGATCTGGGGCAGGACACGCTGAGCCTGGTCTGCAGGGTGGGACAGCACCAATGGGCTGGTGGTGGCTTCCAGGGCCTGACTGCCCCTTGCTGGAAAGCTACTGGGGACTACAGTGGGTCCTGGGTGCCAGGCTGAGCACAGGGACACTGTGGCAGGGAATCCGGTGGTGGGTGACTGGAAGGGGCAGGAAACACTGTACCCTGGGCTGCAGGGTGCCAGCAGGGGAGACGACCAGGGAACGGGGCCCTCGTGTGGCCAGGATGTGGCACAGGGCTCCTCCCCAGGCCTATCCAGGGCCAAGGGGTGCAGAGAATAAGGAGACGATGTGATGTCACCCAGGCAGGCTGGGACCTGCAGACCCTGGGTCAGAGGTGGACATGGTTCAACCGGGAGTTGCAGATCAGGCTCACAGGCCTGACTGGTGACTGCCCTGGGGGCCACAGATGCCTTGGGGACCTTGGTGGCACACGCTGGGGCCCACTGCCCATGGGGAAGTCAGCCGGGGGAGCAGGGCAGCTCTGGGGTGTTGGGCCTGGCGTCGGAGGAGGAGCTTCTGCCCATCTGAGGCACTGCACGGGCAAAGGCCCTCAGGCAGGAACAGCGGCTTCTCCCAGGGGCCGGGAAGGGGAAAGGGCCTGGCCAGCCCGGCCTGCGGCGGGGACCACGGATTGTGTTCCGGGGCCTAGGACAGGGTCCTGTTTAGGATTTAAAACGAGCTTTGGGGCGGGGGGTGCAGCTCAGGCATGGAGTGCACATCTTGCGTGTGCGGGGGCCTGGGTGCAGCCCTAGAACTGAAGAAAATGAAGCTGGGGCTGTGGGCGGAGGGCTGTGCAGCATGGGCCGGGCATGCTGGACCCCGGGGACGCGGTCCAGGTGGCAGCTGCGTCTTTCTCGTGGTCTCTGCTGTGAGTGTGTACGCTTTGGTGTTTAATAACGGTTCCCTTGCACGGCTCTCATCCGAGATTCTGGAGAGTGAGGCTGGTTCGTGAGTGGGGGCTGCGGTGTCTGCACACCTCAGCGTCTCATGGGCCCCCCACTGTGCTGAGGGCACCCTCTGTCCTTGGGTGCCCAGGTGTGAGGGAGGCCCCGGGGCTCTCAGCCCTGCCCCATGACCCCTCATCTCACCCGTTTCCTGGGGTCCCCTTTCCCTGGGCGGGGTGTCACAGGGCAGACCCCTTTGGGCACTTGCCAGGGCGCTGGGCACATGGTAGATGCCGAGAAAGGGGCTTGTTGAATGAATGAATGAGTGAATGAACAGGACTGTATTGAGGTTGGGGTGGCTGGATACCGGAATTTTTTTTTTTTTCTTTGAGACAGTGTCTCACTATGTAACCCAAGCTGGCCTCAAACTCACGGTGATCCTCCCGCTCAGCCTCCTGAGTGGTAGGGTTATAGGCGTGCACCACCATGCCTGGCTTGGAAAATTCTTACAACTTTTGGGGGGTGCTGGAGATGGAACCCAGGGCCCTCTGCATGCCCGGCAAGCGCCCCACCCCCGAGCTGCACTCCCAGCCTGTGACAACACTTCTTTTTTTTTTTTTTCTTTTTTTTTGGTGCTGGGGATTGAACTCAGAGCTTTGCACTTGCGAGGCAAGCGCTCTAACCACTGAGCTAAATCCCCAGCCCCTGTGACAACACTTGTAAGGGTGAGTCTGAGGGTCACATCCGATGTCCCCCAGCCCCTGCCTGTGTAGGGTCTCAGGGGTGCTGTCCCCAGTCCTGGAGTCACTGCTATAGAGGAGCAGTGGGGTGGCCACGACCCTTCCTTTCCACCCCTGCACCTTTCACACAGCCCTGGGCTCCCACCCCAGCATGAGGACACCACGTGGTTCTGGAGCATACACATTGAACGCCGCGCTCTCGGGGCCTGGGTGGGAGGCGCAGTGCCAGGTGGAGCGCCAGGCAGTAGGATCTTGTGAAGAAATGCTGTGTGACCTTGGGTGAGTTCCTGAACCTCTCTGTGTCTTTGTGGGCACACCTGAAGAGCAGAGATAACAGCAGGGGTCTTGAGGGATTAGAGCAGCTAAGAGATGTGAAACGAAGAGACAGTCTCAGATGTTTGCCGCACTTGGCAGGCGTTCGTTCTTATTAATGTTGTTTTCCGAAAGCAGTGTCCCTGGGGGCCGCGCTGATGGCCTGGCTAACCATAGATCCTGTCGGTTTTCCACAGACTCGATGTGGTTGAGGGGCTCCCGACAGAGCCTGGGCACGACGCCTGGGTTGGCCTGACGGGGAGCTCAAAGGCACTGGGGTCTTGGGGTCCTGGTTCTGCTTCTCCAGGCTGCCAGAGCCAAGGTCGCGCATGCGCTTCGCGCACAGCAGCTACCTGGGAGCTGTCGATGACACAGTCTCAGGCTTGGCCCGGGAGCCCGATTGGGGATCTGGGCCCCTTTTTTGCAGTACTGATGATGGATCCTGGGTCCTTGGCACTGAGCCACCTTCCCAACCTTCCCCCGCATCTTTATTTTTTATTTTGAGTCAGGTCCTGCTAAGTCACTAAGTTGCCCAGGCTGGGCCCTCACTTGTGATCCTCCTGCCCCAGCTTCCTAGAGTTCTGGGATTACAGATGGGTGACACTATGCCTGGCTTCATACCTCAGGCCTGCGCAGCGCTGCTCTAGATCCGGCCCCCATCTGCTGTTGTAAATAAAGCTTTATTGGCACCCAGCCACGTCTACTTGCCGCCTAATGGCTGCTGATCCTCAGCGTGGGCATGGCTGGGCGGCAGAGCTTTGTGAGTGGGCGGCCTTGGGGACCTCAGCTCGCGACTTGGGCCACCCCTTCCCTCCTGTGGTACAGATGTGGGGCTCAGGCTGGGTGTCAGGGCCCTGTTCCCAGCTTACGTGATGCTCACCCTGTCACACGCAAGTTGAACCACAGCACTGAGCCTCCAAGAACATGGATCTCTGGTGCCCCCATGTAAGCATTGCGCCAGGCACTGTCCTGAGTCCTCTGAGAGGTTCTCCTGCATCAGCCTCCTAGCCCTTGGCTGAGGCATTACTAGTTTAAATATCCTTGGATTTTTTTGTTTTCTTTTGTTTCATTTTGATACCGGGAATTAAACCCAGGGTCTCCTCATCCCTAGCTCTTGTATGTTATTTCTATATTATTTTGAGAAAACAAACAAAAAAACAAACACCATGCTCAGCCTACTTATTTTGGGCTGGGGATTTAGCTCAGTGGTTAGAGTGCCTCCCTCGAAAACACAAGGCCCTGAGTTCGATCCCCAGCACTGGGGAAAAAAAAACCAAAACAACAACAACAACAAAAAACCAAATACCATGTTTAGTATATTATTTGGAGACAGGGTATCACTAAGGCATTGCTAAATTGCCCAGACTGGACTCAAACTTGCGATCCTCCTGCCTCAGCCTCCAGAGTGTTAGGGTCACAGGTGTGTGTTACCTTGCCTGGCTAAAATACCAGTTTCCAAGAAGTTCAAGTACAGAGGCTAAAACCCTCCTCTAGGTGGCACAAACTGAACCTGGGGGTCCCATGCCGGTGCCCCTGCCTCCCCTACCTCCCAGGGCCGCAGCACCATCGCCCAGCTCCTTCCTTCCGGCCAAGCGCGCTCCCTCCCACCCTGATCCCCCAGTGCACGCTGCGCCCAGGTGCGGAGATGGCGATGTGCCTGCCTCACCATCCTCCTCCCCTACGCAGCAGCAGCAGCCCCCGCCGCCCCCGCGCAGCAGCCAGGAGGAGAAGGAGGAGAAGGAGAAGGAGGCCGAGAAGGAGGAGGAGAAGCCGGACGTGGAGAACAGCAAGGAGGAGCTCGGCAAGTAAGGCCACCGTGGGGCGGTCGCCTCGGGGCCCAGGTGGGGGCCCTGGATGGAGGGGGGCGAGGATGCGCCAGGGGTGCCTGCTGGGGGGGAGGCCAAGGCCGCCGGTTCTTTCTGTCGCCCTCGGGACCCCGGAGACCGACGGCTCCTTTCAGCTCTGCTGCTGAGCTGGTAAATCCGGGAGCGACTTTGGCGCCGTTGGCTGCCCCCCCCAGCTCTGGCGGGAGGTGATTAGGGAGGCTGAGGGAGGATCACAGCCAGCGAGGCCCGGGGCGGCCGCTGGGCGCCAGGTACCTGCCTGGCCCAGGAATGCTGCCGTCTCCCCCGCCCCCAGGCCTTGGTGGGAGGGGACAGGGAGGCGGAGGCTCGGCCCCAGCCATCTTCCCAGAAAGCCCCGGGGGTGGGGGGTGGAGGTCACGTGCACAGGTGCTCCTGGGCCTGCTGGAGCACCTTGTGGTCCCAGAGGGGGGCGCGGCCGCGCTCAGAGCTCGCCGCCAAGTTGCCTCTGGGGAGCAGAGTGCCTTGGGTTTGACGGAGCGTCTTGCACGGAGACGCCAGCCCGTGTCCCCCGGGGGACAGTGTGCCTCTCGGAACAGCATTCTGCTCCTCCCCGTGGGGAGGCAGGCTGCTGCCGCACCCTGGTCCTGGCTGGCACATCCAGCAGTCTGTGGCGCCCACCTCCCGATGGGTGAGCTGGGGTCGCGGGTCTTGAGCAGCCCATGCCGGCCTCGGCCAGCGGGCGAGTGGGCGAGCCGGCCTTCCCGGCGTCCCAGCAGCCCCTGCCCCGGCTCCACCCTGTTCTTCCTCTGGGGAGCTGGGAGCAGGTGGAGCCCCCAGAGCAGGAGATGGGCCCTCTCCGGCCTGGCGAGTGCATCTCTGTCTCCCCTCCGGCCTTCAGGGAGAAGACGGACGACACTTCCGGGGAGGACAACGATGAGAAAGAGGCGGTGGCCTCCAAGGGCCGCAAAACCGCCAACAGCCAGGGCCGGCGCAAGGGCCGCATCACACGCTCCATGGCCAGCGAGGCCAATAACGACGAGGCTGTCACCCCGCAGCAGAGCGCTGAGCTGGGTGAGTGGCGGACGGCGAGGCCGAGAACCAGGCCCGGGGCGCCGTCATGCCACCCCAATTTCCAGGGGGCGCGGCCGATGGAGCTTGCGGAGACTGCCCGCTCTCTGGGAGGAAATGGTCGCTGCTGCACCGTCCCCTCCACCCTGCTAGACGTCTGGGTGGGGGCCTCAGTTTCTCCTGCCTGGAGCGTGGAGGGGAGAAAAAGCGACCTGAGCTGCAGTGCCCCAGCGCGGCCACAGGGGGCAGCGGTGTGCGTTTTGATCCCCGGCTGGCCACAGCCCGGGCCCCTGGGACTGGGGCCTTCAGGGGTCTTTCCTGGTGCTGCGCAGCTGATGCCCATTCCGCCCCAACCCCACTGCTCCCTCCTGGGGTCTGCGCTGGGTGCAAAGCCCCTCTTCCCGAAGAGCTCGTTAGGACCGACTTTCTAGATGGCCCGTGAGTTCAGAGAAAAGGCCTCTTGTCCTGAAAGTCAGAGGTGTGTCTGGGCTTCCCACGGGCGTTTGCCTGCGGGCTGTGGCGGGCCTGCACTCGGGGACGTGCTTGTGGGCTCCAGGCCCGCGCTGGGGACTGGGCTGCAGGTGGAAATGCACCCCACTCCCCACCCCACGCTGCCCCGTTGCAGCCTCCCAGGGGCTCCCGTAGGACCAGCACTGAGGGTCGCCGAGATCCGTCCATAGCTGCGCCTCGGCCAGCAGCTGGCTTGGGAGGCCGCGTGGGTGCGGGGACTGTCCCTGTCCCAGCTCGGACTGCCGGTTGGCTCTGGCTGTTTCCTCCAGCCTGCAGCTGGCCTTGCACGAGTGTCTGTGCTGTCCCCGGCGCTGATCCTGGAGCTGTCCCTGTGTGCCTGCCCCTCATAGCCTGGAGCTGCCCGAAGGGAAGGAGGGGATGGGCGGGCTCACGTCGAGGGGCACTTGTAGGAGAGGTTCAAACGTAGTGCCACACAGAGCTGTGGCCACCCGGCTTTGGCCCATGAGATTGACCGGCCGTGTCCCTCCTGGGCACTGGGCAGGCCGTCCAGACCTGGATGAGTGAGGACACCTGGGGACATGCTGGGTGGTCACGGCTGGTGTCTGGTGGGGTGTGCGGGCACTCCCGTTGCCCCGCCGTGTCCAGGGCAGCCCTGTGCACAGAGCGAGCTGGGGCCCCCGGATGCAGGGACCTGGGGACGCCCCTGCCCTCACCCTCCATGGTCACCATGTCACGCCTGGGCCACCTCTTCCCACGAAGTGGACTGAGCCAGCTGCCATGGCCACAGCCCTTGCCTGCCTCAGTCTCCCCATCTGTAGACGGCAGTGGCCGGGCTGGTACAGCTCGAGGATCGGGCACCGCGGGAGGCGGAGTACGGTCCCTTCAGGGCTCCCGCCGACGGCCGCGTCCCTCTTGCAGCTTCTCTGGAGATGAACGAGAGCTCGCGCTGGACGGAGGAGGAGATGGAGACGGCCAAGAAGGGTGAGGCGCGGACGCGGGAGGGCGCTCTGGGCTGTCCTTGGCTCTGGTTGCTCCTGCTTGGAGCTCCATTTTCTGGGGTCCAGGCTGCCGTGAGGCGGGCCAGCACCTCAGTCCCTGTTCGTGGCGCAGTGATGTCGTTCCTGGGAGCCTCGGCGGGGGCCAGCGCTTGCGGCAGTCACGACGGTGTCCACGTCTCACGCGGGGGTTCTGGGCGGGTGTGTGAGACTTGACTCGGGTCTGAAGGTCCCGGCCCACCGGCGATGTGGAGCGGCAGGGTGTCTGCGGCAGGCACGGCTGCGGGTCCCAAGGCTGAATTTTGGTGTTGTGGCGGCTGGGGGTGTTGGTGTCAGAGCAGAGGCCGCGCCTGGCTTCCTGGCTTCTCGTGACAGGCAGCAAGGAGAGCAGAGGCCCGGGCTGCCCCGCACCTCCTTGCCCTGACCTGCAGCCATGCCGTCCCTGGGAGGCCGGGCCGGGTGAGGGACAGCGTGTGGCCTGGTTCCCTGGAAACCACAGCCTGATTGCTCTGGCTTCCTGGCCCAGCAATATGTCGCTGGCCTCAGTTAGCGCATCTGTAGAGGGGACCGTTGCCCAGGTTGGCAGTTAGTGTTGGAGACCCAGGTGCTGAGGTCCCAGGCCGGGCTGGCTCCCAGTGGCTAGCGAGTGGCTCCCCTTACTTGTGACCCTCGAGAGACACCTGTCCCCACACAGTGCTGTCACAGCACCAAGTGGCACTTACAATGACACTGAGATCAGGGCTGTCCCTGTGCCCATATGATAGACAGAGAACCACCCAGCGTTCAGAACCAGCACAGGGTCAGGGTGGCCCCGTGGTGGGGACAGGTGGCCCCTCAAGGAGGGCCAGGCATGTGACGCAGGTGTCCGCTTCCCTGCCTCCACCTGGGCAGGGCTGCAGAGGGTCCTGGAGTGGGGCCCGGGGTTATATGTGCCCATGGGCAGCCTCAGACCCAGGAGGACCCACGGTGCCAGCGCGTCTCCTGGATGCACCCTCCCAGGATGCCTGCCTCCCCGGCCCTGCCCGGGTGCCTGGCCCTCCTCTCCCCAGAGTGCGCCTTTCTGGGGCTCCAGGCCCGGAGTTCGAGGCAGCCTGCAGGAGGGAACCTGGGGATTCTGGGCGTCATTTGGAAAGGAGCGGGGTTGGTGCTGGGCTTATGGTTCCAGGGGTCAGGGAAGCGCTCGGGTGCCTGCAGCCCCCAAAGAGCTGCGTGCCGCTGGTCTTGGTCTTGGTGTCACGTCCCTGTCGTTTCTGTGGTGACTCTGGGCAGCAGCCCATGGATGGTGCTCTTTATGTTTGCTGCGTTGTGGTGTAACGGCATAGACCTTACTATCTCGGCTGCTGAAAGGTGCACGCGTCCTGTGTCCGGCGGCCGCAGCCCTGCTCCTAGCCTTCCATCCCAGAGAGTTACGGAAGTCCTCACCCATTAGCTGGCCAGCGCCCTGTCCCTGCGCCCTGCTGCGCTGGCGGCCACTAATGCACCTCTGTCCCTATGGCGGGCACCGCCTGCCTGGCGTGCGTGTGTGCGGAGTTCCACATGGCCTCTCCCGCGTAACGTCCCGCATTCCTCCTGGAGCTCTGTGGGCTGATTTTGTTTGTGGGCTCTTTGGGCACCGGCCGAGTGGCCCATGTGTGCACTGCTGCTGTGAATGTTCGTGTAAACGGCATGGTGATTGTTGTTTCACCGCTGGGGATTGAACTCAGACCTTTGCCCTGAGCTACATTCCCAGCCCTTTTAAAGTTTTGAAACAGAGTCTCATTAAGTCACTAAATTGCTGGGGGGGGTTGGGTGGGGGGTGTCTTGGACTTTCAGTCCTCCTGCCTCAGCCTCCCAGAGTGCTAGGATTACAGGTGTGTGTGCCACCATGCCTGGGTAACATGGATTTTGAAACATGTTTTACTCATTTGAAGTATAACCACATAGCAGTTGGTAACTTTGGTTGTTCTTTGTGTTTCCGAGACAGGGTCACAATTGTCCGGGGCAGCTGTAAACTCAATTGGTTGCTCAGCCTAGCTTCAAAGTCAGTTGTCCTGCCTCAGCCTCCTACAGTTAATTCTTTAACCTTGTATGAGGTCCCGGGTGTCTACCTGATGTCCCACGGCCTCTGTCCCCTCGCTGTGGTCCTTGCAGGCCATCCCTGTGCCCTCAGGAAGGGCCGGAGGGCCGCAGGCTGAGTCACTACCGGGGTGGTGCGTGCCCTGCGGGGCTCAAGGTTGGGCATGCAGAGCGCGCTGAGCTCATGGCTGCCCACGAGACAGGAGCCGGGGGCCGCTGGAGCCTGCTCGGTGACATTTGTAACGATGCCTGAGCTCAGCGCCAGTGCGCTGTGCCGTGAATTACAGCAATCTGGACAATTACCGCGCGGGGAGGCAGCCGAGGGCGGGTGGCGTGTTCCGGCGGCGGTGGCGGGGGCGGGAGCAGGTGCAGCGGCCGTGAGACTCCTTCCCCGGCGTCCGCCCTCAGAAGCCCGTAGTGCGGAGAGGACCTGGCAGCAGCTGTGCCCGGCAGGTGGCATCACCGTCCCTCAGCCCGGTGGAGGCGGGGCACTCAGCCACAAGCTGGCCCTGCCTTGGGGGGAACCCATGGGGTGCAGACGTGTGCTGAGGTCCCGTCCCCATTTGGAGCTCTTTAGCCCAAAGCCTGAAGTGGTACCAATAGCATCAGACAGCACAGCCGGCCCCTCCCATCTTCTGGGAGTGCCAGCTCCTTCATGTGTATGAGGACGCTTCATCCCTCCCAACATTTGAGGCCGCAGCTGCTATTATTTCGTTTATTCAGAAGGGGACCTTGAGGCCCAGAGAGGGTTAGTGAGCTGCCCAAGGTCACACAGCTTTAGGTGCAGAGTAGGAATGGAGGTGATGTGAAGATTGAACAAGTGAGTCCCTGGGCTGGGGTGCTGTCCCCGGGAAGGAAGGAGGGAAGGGCATTGCCCACACAGAACACATGCAAAGGGCCTGTGGCAGGGCACTATGGTCAAACGAGAAGCTGTTGACTCCTGAAAGTGGAATGTGAGAGGTAGAGGTGCAGGGGTGGACTTCAGCTGCTCCTCTAAGAAGACAGGGAGGAAGCCTGAGGGCCACAGAGTCCCTGTGTGTGCAGGGTCAGGGCTGTTGCCCGGGCTCACCCTGGGTGGGGATGGAGCCCATGCAGGAAGCTGCCTCCCTGGTAACCGGGCAGCCCCGGGGAGCTGGCCGGCTGCCTGGGCCGAGCTCCATGTGGGAGGGAGGAGCCGGCAGGCGCTGGCCAGGCCAGGGCCTCCGGTTCCCCTGGGAGAGGTCAGCCTGGCTGGGTTGGAGTCTCGACCTGCTGAGCAGGAGTCTCCTTGTCCCACCTCCTCAATGGCCAGGAGCCTGTGGGTGGGCAGGGTGGCCTCCCGGGCCTGGGGCGAGGGCTGGATGAGTGGCCCACCACCCGCCACACTCTCCCGACCACTGACTGAACCACGGGTGGCCGGCACAGGGCCTGAGAGGGCCTAAGACTTGGAGGGCCAGTGGGCCCCGGCCACCTGTTCTTTGTCCCCACCCCGCCTGCCCGGCCGACAGGCAGTGCAGTCCAGCGGTCAGTGCGTGGGGTTGTGGCAGATGCCCCGGGCACTGAGCGGCACTGAGGTGGGTTGCTGGGGCGGTGGTGAGGCCCGTTGGCTGGATGGCGCCACACGTCCTGGCCAGCATCCGTGTGGACTGTGACTGCCAGTGGCTAGAGCAGGGTCGCCATGGAGGAGCTGTGTCCGGGAATGCTGGGGGAGCCGTGTGTTGTCACAGCGCCGGGGAGAAAGTCCTGAGGGTGGCCCAGGACAGCAGGAAGGAACGGGCAGGCAGGGGACAGGTGCGGGCTGAAGGCCTGAGGCCATGGGGGCTCCTTTGTGACGCTGGTGCGTGGTGACTGTCCCCACAGCGCTCCGCAGTTTCTGTGGGGAAAGTGCCTGCCCAGTGGGAGGGCCCGTCCCCTGCTGGCAGCTCTGGGGCGCAGGGTCAGGTCTGGCTTTGGAGGGACCCGCAGGGATGTTCCCGGGACATGGCTGCCCGGCAGGAACCCGCAGGGGAGGGAGGGAGGTGGGCGGGCGCGGGGTACCCTGAAAGCCGGGCCCGTGCCTGGCCCCGCGCCACCGTGCCAGGAGACACCGTCACCCCCGCCGTGGCCCGGGCTCCGCTACCTCCTCCCTCCGCTGGGCTTCTGTCTGGCCCATTTCACTTCCTAGTTCCTGCGTCCTGACTCCCGGGAGCTGACGCCTTCCTCAGAAGTCAGAAGTGGGCTGGGGAATCCAGACCGCAGGGCTCGCTGGCAGCTTCTGCCGTCTGGTACACTTTGGGTGTCGGGCACCCACCCAGCCACTTCAGATGCCAGCGGGCCCCAGACTCAGGCACTTGGGGTGTCTGGAGCTTTGTTTTTTGCTGAGTGCCCCCTGCACACCCGGTACCCGGTGGGTGCAGAGACATGGGCGCAGTGCGCTGTGGATCAAAGTGCTGATTTGGGGGGAACAAGAGGCCACAGAGACAAGAAAACTCTGTGTGACGTCTTTGGTGACCCTGTCCCTCTCTGAAGACGTGGCACTTGAGCCCAGGCCACGGGAGAGAGGTAGAGTTGTGAGAAAGCCAGGCTCCAGCAGGAATGGCAGGTGCAAATGGCCTGTGGCCCCCTTGGGGGCTCAGAGTAAGAGGCTGCACACATCAGGGGACAAGGCTGGTTCTGCAGGCGTCCTGGCCCTCGGAGGCCTCTGGGTTTCCTTCAGGGGCTGCAGGTCCTGGGGAAGTCACAGGAGGTCAGGATGACACATGGGAATGGCATCCCTCACAGCTTGCCTCGAGCTCCCTGGGGGGTGCGGGCAGCAGGGCTCAGCCAGAGGGACCCGGGTTCCCGGCAGGACCGGGTCTTGCCGTCTCCTTCAGCTGGCCTGGGACGAGGGCTGGGCTCAGGCTGGGGGTGCGGGAAGCCCCGAGACACCCGTTGCCCTGGGGAAGGCCGAGGGTTGGAGAGAAGAGCAGGGCGATGACCCCAGCGTTGTGGAAACCAGCCCTGACCTGGATCTTGCTCCAAAGTTCAGCTCGGTTACAGTGCAGCCTCCCGGGAGGCCACCTGGGACAGCCAGCAGGTGCTGGGGGTGGGGCCGGGGACTCCTGGTGGTTGTCAGGGTATCCGGGGACCCTCAGCAGCGGAGAGCCCTTGGGGGCTGGGGCTCCTCTTCCACATTGGCCGGGGTCCCACGGGGAGGTCTGAAACCCCAACATCCTGCCGCGCACACAGCCCTGTGCCCCCCACAGCGCCCCCGGGCCGGCCGGGCGGGTGGGGCGGGGACGGTGGGAGGGTCGCAGGTGGACCGGGCGGGGAGGGTGGCAGCAGCGGAAGAGGCTGTTCGCGCCCTGTCTGCCGGGGGTGGAGAAGCGCTGTTTTTCTGGAACCCTCATCTGTTACCACTGCTGACGCCGCCACCACCGCGGATGGGGAGAGAGGGAGGGAAGCCAGTGCCAAGCTGGCCCGCCCTCCCGCGCTGGGCCGCTGCCACGCGCCCCCGCCCGCGCCTGCCGCGTCTGGAGGTCACATTCAGCCCTGCCGCGGCTCGCTGGGTCAGGCGGCAGGAGGGGCAGAGCCGCCGGCTGCCTGCGGACACTGCTGCCCCGTCGGCCCCGGGCTCCCGGCTCATCCCCTGGCTGAGCGACCCGCCTGGCAGGAGGGCACCCCGCCGGCACGAGTGACAGCGTCCCGCGCCCCCTCCCTGCGGGGGGGCACCTGGGTCGCGGCAGCGGGGAGCCTTGGGCCACCGGGGTGGGCGGCGCTGTCTCCCGCCTCCCGTCCGGCCCGCGCCTCCGCCCGCTCTGCCTCCTCCCGGTGGACGAGGATGTGAGGAGCAGACGCAGCCACAGCCGCCCGCAGCTCCCGCCACTTCTCCTGGCTCCCCAGCCGCCTCCCGGCCGGATGTTTCCGGAGAACTTGGCCAAGGGGGAGACGCGGATGAAAGGATGTGAGTGAGCGCCCGGGGCGGGCCGGCGGGCGGGGAGGGGGTTTGCCGGGTGTGGTGACGGGGACCTTGACGTGGCCAGCAGGAAATCGCAGCTTGGCAGCTGAGGGCGGCGGGGGAGCAGGGGTTCTGGACCCGACCGAGGACGTGGATCCCGCAGGACCCTCAGCCTGGGGCCCTCAGCTGGGGCTCTGCGGGCAGGAGTCCGGGGTCCCCTGGGGGGCAGCTCAGGTAGACTTCAGGGGACCGGCTTCGTGGGCCTGCATGCCTGGGGCCCAAAGCGCTGCTTTCTGTGCCCAGCACTGAGTCTGGGGATCCCAGAACTGTACCCCTCCCCGCCCCAGGGGCCCTGTTGCCCCTTCAGCAGCAGTGAGGGACACTGAGGCCCAGAGGGCTGTGTCGCACCTCTCAGAGGGCTCCCGGACGCTGTCTGGGCCACGTGTTTTCAGGAAGGGCTGGGGGCCCTGCTGCCCCCAGGAGTAGAGTTAGTTGGGGCCCTCCGCACTGCCCTGCGCCGCCTTCCCGGGTTATTTATTGGGTTTGAAGTGTCAACTGCGCCGGGCCCGGCCACCCTGGGCTCCGGCCCCTCCCACCCGGCGCCCTCGCTGTCTCCTGCACCCGCCCTCGGATCCCGGCCCGCCCTGCCGTCCCCCTGGCCTGACGTGTTTGCCCCAGCTCTCTTGGCTCTGGCCGGGGAAATATAAATAAACGCACGTCTCTGTCTGCCAGGTTCTGGAAGTGGCGGTTGCTGCTGCGGGTGGAGGGAAAGGTCAGGGGCTGAGTACACTTGGTCCCACGCCCCCTCCGTCCCCGCCTGCCCTTGAGGAGCCCTGGGGAGCCACGTGGCCTCCGTGGCTGTGGCAGGCCGGCAGGTGGCCCGTGTGCCCGGCGTCAGCCCCGCCGTGGTGCCCGCAGACTGCCCAGCAGGAAGCTGGAGCCCCAGGCCCCTCTTCCCCCACCCAGATCCTGCCGCGAACGAGGTGGTGTGGCGCCTGAGCCCTAGTGTCCCCTCCTGGGGACAGGAAGTGGCGTCTGCCTGGACAGTCAAGACCCTCAGTCTGTAAGGGCTCTGCAGGCTCCCGGGGTCACGTGGCTGTTGTGGCTCTTTTCGTGTGTTGGCTGTTATTTTGTTGTGGTGGTTGTTGGAGCGTTTTGGGTTGAGCCGCTTACTTGTTTGAATGAATGAAGGAATGATAGCAAGTACCTCACCCCACGCCCTGCCGGAGGGCAGCCCCAGCCCTGCTGCAGCTCAGCTTGGTTCGAGGAAAATGGACTGGCCCACAGTTACGGGAAATCTTTCATTAAAGCCATTAGGAGCACGCTCTGGCGCTCGAGGCCCCGCCTTCCCAGCAATGTGATTCTGCCTTCGGGCTCTGTCCCACCGGCAGGGCCAGCCCGGTGCCTTGGCAGAGGGGCCACCTGGAGTCCCCCACCCTGGGTGCTGCCTGATTCTTGGCCTCAAAATGGGAGGGGGGAGGGGTGCAGCTCGGGCATGACCTGAAGGGACTCTGTGACCTGGATGGGTGTGGCGTAGAGTCCGCCATCCTTGGAGTCTGAAGCCTCCCAGCTGCCCCAAGAGGATGGGGTCTGAGTCCAGGGTGGACCCAACGTCTGATGTGGGCTTCTGGTTGTCCAAAGAGGGCTTCGGCCCCAGCGGCACCCTGCTAACCCAAGTCCCATCCCCGGCTCGCCCCGCCCCGCCCTGTGCTCTCCAGTCCCGCTCGCCGGCCGTGTGGTTAGGGTTAGGGTTAGTCTCTGGGGCCCCACACAGCTGCGCCTGTGTCAGGGCCGGGCCGGCCCTTCTCCTGCCCGGAGAGTGGGGGCAGCTGTAGGGCGGACCCGTGTGTCCACAGTGCAGGCCGTCGCCCCGGTCAGGGTCCCTCCACCCGTCACCCTGTCTGCTCCCCGACTGGGGTCTTCCCTCCCGCCCCAGTCGCGGCTCCCTCCAGGGGTCCCAGCCTGAGCTGAGGCCCCAGCCCCGCCGTCTGCCGGGGCCCAGCCTCGCCTGCTGCCCTCACCACCGCCTCCGCCCGCAGGCCTCCTGGAGCACGGTCGGAACTGGTCGGCCATCGCCCGCATGGTGGGCTCCAAGACCGTGTCGCAGTGTAAGAACTTCTACTTCAACTACAAGAAGCGGCAGAACCTCGATGACATCTTGCAGCAGCACAAATTGAAGATGGTGAGTGCCCAGCCCGGCCTGCTTCCGTCTGGGTCTCCGCACCCGGGTGGCTTCCGGTCACGGCGGTGGCCCTCCCGGCCCTCCATGGCCGCCGCCCACCGCCGGCATCAGCGGCTCAGCTCCTGGTGGGCCCAGCCCTGACTCAGGCAGGAATCCCGGCCGTCAGCGCCTTGGAATGAAGACTGGGCAGCGGAGCACGCAGCTCCCGCCCCGTGTGACCTCCTGGGTCCAGGGCCACGGCGGGAGGAAGGGCGGTTGGGGGAGCCCTGCTTCTCCGCAGCTGCTTCTGGGAGCCGGGGCCGTTTGGGGAGACCACACTGCTGCCTGTTTGTCTCTCGTCTTCCCTCCTCCCTCTTTCCCTGTCTCGTTTCCTTTGACACACACGAGCATTTCCACCATTTTAGAGCTGGGGACACTGAGGCTCAGATGGGCTCATAAGCAGCCCAGTAGGGGCCGAACCCAAAATTGTGCCCTCTCCCCGGACTCCTCGCCACCCGCATATCCCTGTGTTTAAGGTCACACGGTGCATTCTGGGCTGGCGGGGCTGACTGCCCCTCTGCGCAGCCTGTGGAGGCCCAGGGAGGGCGTGCACACCACACAGCATGCGGTGACCGGCCAAGGACAGCCCAGCCCTGTTAGTGCTCACCCCAGCTCCATGCGCGTTCAAGGGCACCTTCCTGGCCTCACGGATGGGTTCTTACGAACTGCGAGTACAAGTGGCTGTTGGCAACCCTGGTCCAAGGGGAGCTGTCCCTGTCCCCGTCGCGTCGAGTGATGTAGGGCTCCCACCACCTGCCCCCGCAGGACCCTGCAGACGGGGCCTGGGATTTGGCCCTGCGGACTCAGGCAGAGGTCCTGCGTTCTGGGTCTGCCTGGACTCAGATGTGGGCTGATGTGCGGGGCGCCTGTCTACCACCTTCTGGGGCCAGGGAGGGGACAGGTCTGCGTGTCCCCAGGTTGGGACCAGAGAGGAAAGGGACCCCAGCACGGCAAGTCCTCCTCCTCCTGCGCGCCCTGTCTTCTTCCTCCTGTCTCCCGGTGCACCTCCAGCCCCTCCCCTAGCCTCTTGGCCCCACCCGACTACGCAGCTTTCCTGGGCTCTGTCCCCTGTGTCCCCAGCAGTGACAGTTCAGGGCAGAGGACCAGGGCTCAGGGGAGTGGATGAGTGAGAGTGGGATCAAGTCTCAGCCTGTCAGTTTGACACCTGTGCGACCTCTGGCAGTGGCTTCTGCCTGCTTGCCTCAGTTTCTCCATCTGAGCAAAAATTAGTACCTGTAACTGGGTGAGGGCACTCGAGGGAAGGACTCGGGTGCTCCATGGGGTCACTGCCTGCTGGCCAGTCCCTGCTGCCCATAGTTCACAGCCCCCTGCTCTCTTTCTCTGGGTGTGGGAGGCCCCTTCTGCAGTTGTGTGTGCCAACAGCCTGGGCATGGATTTGGGCACAGATCTGGGCCCTGTGTCTCAGTTTCTCCACCTGTGAAATGGGAGCAACATTAGCACCTACCTTGGAGGGCCATGGTGCACGAGGTCTGTAGAGTAGGCGGCTCATCGCCCGTGCCCTGTGTCGCAAGAGCCACGCATGTGGCGGGTCAGCCCAGGGAGGATGGTGGGCACATTGGCCCGTTCATTTATCCATTCGCTCATTCGTGCATTCGGGCACAAGCACACCCTCATCGTTCTCCTGCAGACCCTGTTGGGCGCCTGCTGTGTCTGCAGAGGCAGGGTCAGGGGTCTGGAGGGCAGTGGTGTGGGGAGTCCTGCTGCTGTCTATAGAACTTGGGAGCTATTGCAGGCTTTAGAGTGTGGGGGTCACCCTCTGGGCACCCTGGAGCAGCAACGGTGGTTCCAGTCTGAGCGGTCTGCGCCAGGCCGGTCAAGAAGGCGGCCCCCATCCCCCTCCCTGAGTTCTCAGGTAGTGGCCGCCTGGCTGGCAGCCTAGGGGCAGCATGGCCAGGAGGGACGGAGGCAGGGTGCTGTCTGGGGCTATGAGGTTGGATCTCGCCTTGCTGGGCTGGAGGGGCGGGTGGATGCCGAGGGCCACAAAGGAACTGGAGGAGCAGGGGCCGGACCCCCTGGGAGTCCAGTCCCACCAGGCTGATTGGTGCCAGGTGAGCTTGTGGGTGGGTGTCAGGAGAGGCCCTGGACTCGGTGACTGCTGGGCAGCAGAGCAGGTCCCCGAAGTCTGAAGCCGTGGTGGCCACTCTCCACCGGCACAGAAAGGGGGTGATGAGAGGGTGTCCCTCCTACCTTGCACCAGGCCTGGCCTCAGTGTGGCCACCGTGGCGTTGGCAGGAAGTGGGGTCGCGCAGGCGGGCGGGCGGGCGGGCGGAGCAAGCCCCGGGTTATGTAATGCTTGGCCCTGGGTCCTCCCGAGGCCTCCTCCCGCTCCCGTGGCCGAAGGTTACCCTCTTGCATCTGTGGTCCAGGCCCTGGGCCTCCACTTCCGGCCGCAGGCTCTGTCTGGCTCGGCGCTCTCCCTGCCTGCCTGTTTCCTCTGGGCCTCGTCCACCTGGTGCTGCAGAGATGGAGCGGGCAGGGAGGCGCCCCAGCCGAGCTGTGTGTGCTCGGGGCCCTTGCTCCTGGGCTACATGTTCGAAGGTGGGCGTCTCTGCTTCTGAGGGCCGGTGTCCCTGTGCCGAGGTTGAGGCAGCTGCGCATGCCTCTTCCGTGCCAGGCAGGGCTCCAGGTGTGGTGGGAACACAGCTGAGAACAGGCAGACGCGACCCTAGTCCTGGTGCGGGAGGTGAGGCCACATCCAGTTGTGCCTCTCAGGGCCGGATGCAGGGGGAGTGCTTGATGGGGACAGGAGGGGCTTCATTGATTTTAATGGAGCTCAGGGAAGAAGTCTAAGGATGCATGTGTGAGCAGAGGTGGACTGCCTGGGTGGGGGACTGGGCAGAGGAACTGCCATGCAAAGGCCCTGTGGTGGCTACGCTGAGAAGACAGGGCAGCAGGGCAGAGGGTAGCTTGGAGAGGTGGTGGGGCCCAGATTGCCACCACACAAGGCTATGTGGATGGGGGGACTTGGGGGTTCATTCCAAGTGTTGGGGTGACCCCTTATTTGCAGAGCATAAGTGCAAGATGCAGTGAATGAATACCTGGGAAACATGCAGCATGGAGTAGGTGCTTAATAAGCATTGGCTGTGATGACTCCGTCAGCAGTACCTTGCTAGGCAGTGGTCCCCTGAGGCCTTGTCTGCTAAAAAGAGATCGAGGATGGCAGGGAGCCCCTGGCTGTTCCCACAGAACCCACAGCTGCTGCCTTCTGTGTTCAGGCTCCAGCCACGGAGACCCGGGGCGGGGGGTGTGGGCTGCCACACGAGATCTCTGTGGTGGCCGTGGGTGGCATGGGGCAGGGCTGTAGGTTTGGTGGCCTGGTGAAGGAAATGGCAAGCGGGTTGTCCGGGTGCTCCTAACTGCCCAGGAAGGAGCATCAGGACAGAAAGGCCCTGCCTGTGGGCCTCGCGGACCGCTGGGGGCTGTGGGAAGGTCCCGGTCCCAGCAGACACCTCGCTTGCAGATACCTGACCTGCTGAGGTCTCAGCTGGACGCAGATCTGGGGTCTGCCGAGGCCGTCGGCAGCCCCGGGCGTCATGGGAGCTCTGCCCCCTTTCTTGGAGCGGCGGCCCTCCTGGATCGGGCAGCGGTGGGCACCACAGCGGGGCTCGGCGCCAGGCCCTGGTCCCTGGTGACTTCCCAGCCCAAGGAGGCGCTCAGCAAGCTGCTCGGCAAACCCTCTCAGCCTCTCTGCTGGGCTGGGACACAGTTGCTCAGCCTGCAGGTGCAGAGCAGCGCTGCTCCTCTGTAGTCTGATGGCTGCCCCATGCAGGAGGAGCCAGGGCGCCATGGGGGTGAAAGGCTTTGCCCTGTGGGATTCTGTTCCTCGGTGTCCCAGACTGCTGACACCACAGGGCCTTTGCACACACAGGTCCATGTCACCACCCTGCAGAAGCCCTCTGACTGTCGCATCTAGGGGGCCCCACTGCACTCTCCTGACCCCTCCTGGTACCTTTGTGGGCCCCAGGAGCACCCTGGGGTCCAGCCAGCCTTGGGGGCCTCTCTGAGGCATGTGGGGTAGATGTTGGGTTGTCCACTGGGCAGCATGGTCCCTTGCTGACAGGGAGCATTGGGGCTGGGGCGGCCAGGCCAGGCACAGGTTGTACCCCGGACACAGTGGAGAATGAAGCCCTGGGTAAAAATAGCCACCTGTGTGCTTGGCCACCGCAGCCAGGCAGGCGGCCCAGACCTGGCTCTCACCTGCTGTCTTGTGTGCAGGAGAAGGAGAGGAATGCTCGGAGGAAGAAGAAGAAAGCACCAGCTGCGGCCAGTGAGGAAGCCGCCTTCCCACCCGCGGTGGAGGATGAGGAGATGGAGGCATCAGGTGCCAGCGGGAACGAGGAGGAGATGGCCGAGGAGGCGGAAGGTGAGGGCAGGTGTAGGGGCAGCCACAGGACTGCCGGAGGGCAGGGGTGACCTCCCGGCTCTGTCCCCCAGCACACTTGGGCCTTCCCTCACCGAAGGAGAACATCACCTGAGTGGAGGAGGAGGAGATCAGCCTCTCTGAGTCCCCCCTCGAACCAGTGACCACAGGTCCAGGAGAGCCTGTTGACAGCTGGTCTCTTGCGGCACAGGGGACTGAACCCAGGACCTTCAGCCTGAGCCACATCTGTGGCCCTTTTTAACCTTTTATTTTGAGACAGAGTCTCACTAAGTTACTAAGCTGCCCAGGCTGGGCTTGAACTTGTGATCCTCCTGCCTCAGCATCCCAGGCCCTGTGGCGGCCACGCTGAGCAGGCAGGGCAGCAGGGGGGAGGGCAGCTCGGAGGTGGTGGGGCCCAGATGGCCACCATGCAGGGCCGTGTGGATGGGGGTACTTGGGGGTTCATTCCAAGTGTTGGGGTGACTCCCTCATTTGCAGAGCATAAGTGCAAGGTGCAGTGAATGAACACCCGGAAAGTGTGCAGCACACTGTAGTTGCTTAATAAGCGTCAGCCATCATGATTGCAGGCTGCCAGAGGTGCACCACTTCGATCTGCTAAGAATTTACTTTCAACAATAGTTTTTTTTGGGGGGGGTGCTGGGGATGGAACTCAGGGCCTTGTGCTTGCTAGGCAGGCGCTCTACCGCTGAGCTACATCCCCAGACCCTTAACAGTAGTTTTTGACCAGAATTAGTTTTCACATTGACTCACGTGAATGGAACGAATCTGCTGGTCAGTACGTGCTTCGGTGTTGTGTGATGATCGCTTCGTGCCGCAGCACGGTCCCTTCATGCACTGTCCCGGGTGACACACGGGAGCGGAGACCCGGACAGTTGCATGTCTCCGCTCAGGGCCGGCGTCACAGACCCACAGTGTCTGTCCTGTCCCCGTGAGTCCTCCCTCGGGCGGGCTGAGATGCCTGAACCCAGCTAGAGAGAGAGTGAAGTGACAGAGCAGGTGGCCTGGTGGCTCCTGGACCATGGATGGACGGAGGGTCTGACTGTGTGCAGGAGATTGTCGGCCCCTGTCACTTTAGATCCCGGCTGGGGAACATGGTGCTGTGCCGTGTGCCCTTCACAGACCCGGGAATTGAATGTGGGCGGCCTGAATCCTGCTTCCACGCCCCTGGTGACCACTCTGGCCGCCTTTGTCCCCACCCTGTTCCTGAGGAGGCTGATGGTGTCCTGCCTCTGCCTCCGTCTCCACGTCTGCCCTCCAGGCCCCTGCCAGATGGGCCTGGCTCTGCCAGCCGTGGGCTGTCCGCAGCCTGGTCCCCGTTTCTGGGGCATAGGGATGGTCAGGCCCTCAGCCGCCTCTGCCTGAGTCGGAGTGGGGGTCTGGGGCCGACTGCGGCCTCCTCACCCGCCATGGGTCTCCTTGGCTGCACAGCCGGGCTGAGTGGAGAGATCCCAAGCGTGTGTCTCCCATTTGTGGTGGGCACGGGTGGCGGGGGTTGCAGGAGCCGGACTGCGGCCCATTGTGGCCTTGGGAGCGGGTGCTGTGCACACTGGGAGTGGGTGGTAGTGAGCTCACCATGCCTGGAGGGGGTCACACACCAGGAAGGAAGACAGGGGCCGGGCTGGCCTCTCACAGCCGAGGCCGCCTGGTGCCCACCCGATGCCCTGGGCACTGTGCCCAAGTGGATGAGGAAACAGGCCGGGACCAGAGAGAGAATCGGTGCCACATAAGCAGGGGCAGAGAGTCCCCAGCCCGCTGGCTGTCCCCGGCGGCCCGTCCTCAGAGGGCACCACAGCTGTGTCGTCCCTCTAACTGTCCCCCGTCCTGTCTGCCCGTGTTGCCCCAAGACGAGACAGACGGCCCAGGCCCTGCGCCTGCGAGGAACCGGGGAGGATGCTGCCGAGAGGCCTCTGCCTTTCTCCTGTCCCTGCGGGGTTTCCAGTATCCACTGTGCGCACGGCCCTGTGCCCTGTCCTGGCCTGTCTGGCTTGAGTGGTCCCCGTGCCCTGCCCCTCCCTCCCCTGTTTTGAGGTGGGGACCAGTGTCCCTGAGTTGTCATTGCCACCCAGCTGCCCCCAAGGGCCTCCCGAGAGCTGAGTGTTAGCGGCCACCACCCATGGGACCCTCCCCTCCCGTGAGCAGCGGTGCTGGCGCCAGGCAGGGCAGGAGGGCCGGTGGCCAGGGACATGGACTCCCAGGGTCAATGTTTCTGCACCCCTGCTGGGAGACCTTGGGCACCCCAATAAACCCTGTACCTCAGTTTCTCCATCTGTAAATAGGGTGAGGCTTGTCCTCCCCTCACCCGTTGGATCAGGCCCCTCCCTGGCCTCTTCCCTCCATGCTGCTCGCTGCCTCGCGGCCTCTAACTTCTCTGTAACTTCCTTCTTGCAGCCGTGCCTGCCCCTGGGAACGAGGTCCCCAGAGGGGAATGCAGTGGTCCAGGTATGGACATGGCTGGCTGGGGTCGGGGGGGCCGCCCTGCGCCGAAGCTGGCACCCTGTGCCAGCGGTCCCTTCTGGGAGCCGCCTCTTCACCAGCTCCCTGCATTGGTCCGACTCCCTCCCGTGACCCTACCTGGGGCTTTGTGGAGTGCTGGGTTTGGGCCTGGGTTTGGCCTGGTACTTGCACCTGAGACCCTTGCCTGGTGGCACTGGGTTCCAGACGTCTGCATTTTACAGATTGGGGGAAACTGAGACCCAAGTTTAGGCCGGAATGGGTTGTAGGGCTGGAGCAGGTGTCCTTGTCCTGGCCAGGGCCTGTGTCCCCGAGACCACACAGCCAGCAGCTGGCCGTGCCAGCCAAGAGGGACGTGGTGGGCAGGGCTCCTGTTCTGATGCTGACGATAGCACACGGTCCCCATGCAGACTGCTTCTTGTGTCTCCACCCTGCAAGGCAGGACCAGGGTTCTCCCTGTTCTCCAGATGAGGAAACTGAGGCCCTGAATGGTCTGCATGTCCCTCTTTCCGCTGCCGTCCGGGGCGGCACTGGGCTCAGCCTGGGAGAGTGTGGGGACCCCCCAGCAAGGGCTCTGCCTTGCTCCTTCAGGTTGGCCCCAAGGCCTGTGGCCACCGGGACCCAACAGCTGCAGGCTCTGGAAACCAGCAGCAGCCACGCTGGTCACTCCAAGAGGTGGTGACAGAGGCCAGGCCACTGGGGCTGGGGGTTGGGGCCGGGCAGGGTGGTGGTGTGTGGACCTCGGGACCATCTTGGAGTGTGTTTGTATCTCTCACCATCTGTCTCTGCTCTCACAGCCACCGTCAACAACAGCTCGGACACAGAGAGTGTCCCTTCCCCACGCACCGCTGAGGCCACCAAAGAGCCGGGGCCCAATGGACCCAAACCCCCACCTGCCCCAGGCCCCGATGGGCCACCTGCCCCACTGCCGCCCACGCTGCCGCCAGATGACGCCTCAGCCCCCACCGAGTCTGCCCCAGCCCCTGAGGCCAGCGGCACCCCCACTCCCCCACCGGCCCCCTTGTCGCCTGCTGGATCCACTGCTGTGGTCCCCAAGGAGGAGAAAGAGGAGGAAGCAGCCACCGCGGCACCCCCAGCAGAGGATGGGGAGGAGCAGAAGCGGCCCGTGGCCGAGGAGCTGGTGGGGGGCATGGTGAAGATGGAGGAGCCTGGGGCGGCCCCCGAGGAGCCAGCCAAGTGCGAGTGTGCACAGGAAGTGGCTGAGGATGCCCTGGACAAGGGCACAGAGGACGATGCTGAGGCCACGCCCGAGGGTCCGCTCAAGGCTGAGAAAAAGGAGGGCGCCAGCAGCAAAGCTCCCACCGCCAAGGGCTCAGGCGCCCCCCAGGACAGCGACTCCAGCGCTACGTGCAGTGCCGATGAGGTGGATGAGCCTGAGGGAGGGGACAAGAGCAGGTGAGTGGCCAGGCGGTGGCACTGGCTTCCGCAGCCTGTTGTCACCAAGCACCCCATCTCTATTCTAAAGTCAGGCATCCGAAGCCCAGTGGAGACCCCGGGGGGCCCAGTCTCCCCCCGCTGGACTCTGGCTCATGGACACGTCACACCTGTCCTCACACTTCTGTCTGGATTTCTTTCTTGTAAGGACACCAGTCGCAGGCATAGGGCCACGTAGTCTGGAGTGACCTCGGCTAACCTGATCGCATCTGCGGGCACCCTGTTTCCTAACAAGGCCACTCCGGCATCCTGAGTCAGGACTTGAACGGAGCAGCCTGCTGCTGCCCTCCACGTAGCGGGATGGCAAGCGTGAATGCCCCAGGCGGCAAGCGTCACATGGCGTGGGGCCAGCTCTCAGGGATGCAGGCCGAGTGGGCTGCCGCGTCTTGTCCAGTGTGATAGGAAGCCTTAGGGTTCCCGAGACACTGGCCTGGAATTTGTCCCCGACCCCCGCTGGCTGAGCAAGGGTCAGAGTGGCACAGCTGTGCCCAGGATGACAGTGGAGATGGTGGCATTGGGAATGGAAAGCCATAGGTCTGAGAGATTTGGGGTGCTTTGTTGCCTCTTGGCCAGGCCAGCTCCTCCAGCCACAGCTCTGAGGGGACAGCAGGCTGAGGGGTCCTCCCAGGGAGACACCGATTGGGTGACCTGGAGGGACCCCATGCCAGCTGGTTGTGGGGTTTCTTCCTGTCTTCTCGGCTTTGCTCCCTGTGGCGACCCCTGCCCTGGCCTGGGAGCGCTGGACTTGGGCTGTTTTCCTCACGGATGCTCCGAAGCCCCGAGGCCTGGCCCAGACCCGGGTCGTCTGCCTGACTCAGCGCCAGTGTGGGTGCTTGAGGGCAGCACTGACGAGTCCCAGCCCTGCTCACATCTGGACGGGCCTCACATGTGGACAGCTGACGGGGCTGTTTTCTAGCAAGGCAGGCCCGTCCTCTTATTTTGACTCTAAACAGTGTGCTCTGTTTTCTCTCTGGGTGGAGCCCTTGCCATTGCCCTGTGTCTGCCTGGGGCCACGCTGAAGTGGGAGGTCCTGCGTGCAGATCCGTCTGGATCTCCCTGGGCCCCCCATGTTCCTCAAAGGGAGGTGACCTGTGTGTCCTCTGCCTCCGTTTCTGGGTTCCATGGGGACCATCGCCTTGGGTACACGGAGGCCCGTCCGGCACCCTCTGGGCCCCGAGGTCCTCAGCTTCTCAAAGCCCCGTAGGCATAGCTCAGAAAACTGCCCCCAGTGTGACTGGCTCCGCCAGAAGGGTGAGCGGCCAGGGTCCGTGTGGCTGGGAGCCCCCAACCCCGATCCCGCTGGCCGGGGACTTCGGGGAGACACATTTGAATCCTGGTAGGAAGTATGCTGAGCTCACAGGCGGTTGTGCTGATGCGGAAGCCTTCTGGAGTATGTGCTTGGGGACCTGTGGCCTACAGGGCTGGAGGGTGAGGGGTGCTGCCTGGATCTAGGGTCCCTCGGGCTATAGTCTCTCCCGCAGCCCTGGCTGGGGCGCGTCCTTCCTCCCAGCTGGGTCTGGCGTGCGTCCACCTCTTGCTGATGTCCAGCGTGTGACCCCCAGGGAGCACAAGCCCTGGGCTGGGAGTCAGGACACCTGGCTGCCGCGCCCCGTGTGACCGGGCCAGTCCCCGCCTTGGGGCCCATCTTGTCCTCTTGGGGAGCAGGGCTGGACTCCGGCTGACCTCTTACTGGCTAACAGCCCTCCACCCGCCCTCCCTCCACCGGCCACGACGGCGCAGGGCCTGGCGGACGTCAGGGGACGTAGGCAAGATGCGTCAGAGCGCCCCGGGACGGGTGGGCCCGCAACCCCAGGGCCTGGCCGCCCGCCCGCAGCCCCGCTTCCCGCCTGCGGCCCCAGCCCAATGAACTCTGCGTCCCAGACGACACAAGATGGGACTTGCCCCAGGAGAGAGGATCACCCGCTCTCACCCCCCCGGCGGCACTGCACCGGTTCCCTTGGCAGGCGACCAGGGAAGAGGCTTTGATTGCAGGTCCCCGGGCGCCTGCCCCGTCCTGTTTCCCAGAGTAGGGACCTCAGTGCTTCCTGGCAGGCAGCCTCGGGAAAGTCCCTTCCTACCTCAGTTGTCCCATCATCGAGGTGGGCGAGGACCCCCGCCCGTGCCTGGCTTATCCTCAGTATAACTGAGTTATAACCAGGAAGTGCCAGCCCGCGCCGGGCACACAGGATGCCCAGTGGGAGATCTGTTGTCCCTTCTTGGCCCGGGTGCCCTCCTGAGCGGTGGTGGCCTCCATCTCCCTTTCTTCGGTGAGGGAGCATGCTGAGCTGGGGGAGGTGAACCTGCATGGTGAGGGTGGATGGCAGCCCAGGCCTCTATCATGGGCGCCATGCCAGGCCCCGCCAGCTCCTCCCCTCCGGCCTCCAGAGAGAAAATAAAAGCTGCTGTCTTCCTGGAGAACAAAGGCAAGGGCGGGAGGGGGAGGGCCAGAGGCTCCAGGGAGGCCATGGCCCCGTGAGGGCTCCTCCCCACCCGCCCCTCCATTGGTCACCGCGGGCCAGGCTTTGCACCTGGACCCCTGAGGGGGCCAGCAGCAACTGGAGGCCTCCTGGGTACTGTCGAGTGCTGCCCATGGCCCCGGGTGCTTCCTGCTCCTGTCTCATGAGGGATGCTTACAAAGGAGGGGTCTGGCAGGCATGGTGGCTCACACCTGTGATCCCAGCATGTGGGAGGCTGAGGCAGGAGGATTGCGATTTCCAGGCCGGCCTGGACTCCGTAGCAAGTTTAAAGTCAACCTGATGTAGAGCGAGACATCGTCTCAGAAAGAAGGAGGGACCCGGGGCTCTGAGTGTCCCCAGACAGTGCCCACTGGTAGCATGTTGGAGGGCAGCCCTGCTCCTCAGCCCCTGCCAGTCTCACTGCCCTCTTGCCTGGGGCCAGAGCCCTAGGGGAACTGAGGCAGAAGGGAGCACTCGGACCCCATGTCGACAGCCACGGCTCCGGTCTGCATGGGGCAACACTACTCTGTTTTAAACATATTATAAAAATAGATCCCGTATCTCTGTAGAAGCATATTTACACACAGACATAAGTTTGAATCTCAACTTTGGAATTTGTATTTTAGTGTTTTTGCGCTTTTACACACATAGAAAATAGAGCACATTGCTATTTTTACCGTTCGTAGAAAAATACAGCTGCTTCTTGGAGAGCTTGGTTTGCTGGCCGCGTCTCTCCCCATGCAATGTGGTGGGGATGGGCCTTGCGCACCGCGCAGCCCACCTCGGGTAGCAGCCACACCCTGCTCGGCACCCCGTGCTATGAGGTGCAGAACGTGACGTCGCCCCAAAGATACCCCATTTCCCCACCCTGGTGCGGGCCACCCAGGCTGCCGTCCGTGTCTGGCTGGCCACACGGGGCTGGCTTCCCTCTCTGGGAGAATCACCCGTATTGGTGATGTGCCCCTTTTTTGTTTTTTCCAGGGCAGTGGATGGAGCTTAGAGCTTCCGTCTCTCTCTTTTTATAACTTTTTTTTTCATTATTTTAAGAAGTACGTGTTTGCAGTATATAACGATTACATCTATCATGGGGAATTGGATTGTACATGTACAGTCTTAATTCCCTTTGCTTCTCCTTCATCTCCCCCTTCCCTGCATCTCTATATCTCCTTCCCATTTGAGAAAGATCTGTCTTCCTACTTCCAAAACCTTTCTTTTATTTTTCTCCTTATTCCTAATTTGGGTTTCTCATGTAAGAGACACCATGCGATACTTAAGCTTGTGTGTCTGATTTCCCTTAACATGTCTCAAGGTACACCCATTTTCCTACAAATGACTCAAGTTTATCCTTCTTTGTGGTGGAGCAGTACTCCATTGTGTGTGAATACCACATTTTCCTCATTCCTTCATCTGCTGATGGACGTACAGGCCGCATCCAAGATTGAGCTGTTGTGAACTGTGTTTTTATAGATGTGGGTGTGCATTCTCAATGTGAAATGAGGTCTTTTTCTGAGAAGATACCTAGAAGGGAAATAGCTGGGTCAAACGGAATCTCTGGTTTTAGCTTTTCGAGGACTCTCCACACTGGTTTCCACAGTGGCTGTACTAGTTCACATCCCACCAACAGTGTACGGTCTTCCTTTTCCTCCACAGCCTCGCCAGCCTTTGTTATTATTTGGTTTCTTGATGGTGGCTGTTCTTTCTCGGGTAAGAGGGAATCTCATTGCTCTTTCCATTTGCCTTTCTCTAATGGCCAGTGATGCCGGGTGTTTCTTCATGTATCTGTGGGCTGTTTGTGCTTCCGAGAAGCGTCTGTTCATTTCATTTGCCCATTTTTCGATGGGGTCTTTTACTTTGGAGGAGGTCTAATTTTTTTGAGTTCTTCATATGTTCTAGATACAAGTCTTCTGCCTGAGGAATACCCGGCAAATTTTCCTCCATTCAGCAGGTTGTCTCTCCACTTTGTTGGCTGTTTATTTTCTGTGCAGATTTTCGATTTGCTGCGATCCCATTTGTTGATTCTTAGTGCTGTTTCCTGAGTCCTGCAGCTCTGTTCAGAACATCCCTGCCTGTCACTTCAAGAGTTTTACCTATTTCATTCTGCAGGTTAAGCGTTTTCGCTTTAACATTTACACATTTGATGCGTTTTGACTTTAGCTTAGTACATGGCGAGGTGTCTGTGGGTCTAGATTCAGTGTTGTGTGTGTGGACAGCCAGCCTTCCCAGCACCGTTTATCCAAGCGGCTGTCTCTCCTCCAGGGTGTGCTCCGGCCCTTGCTCAGAGACCAGACAGCCGAATGTCCTCGGGGTTGTTTCTGGAGCCTGTGTTCTGTTCCCTTGATGCTCAGATCTGTTTCTTCGCAGGTACCACGCTGTTCAATCACCGTAGCTTTGTACAGTAATGTAACTTCAAGCCTGGGAGGCTGCTACCTCCTGCTCCGCTCTTTGTACCCAGGATTGCTTTTGCTGTTCTGATTGCGTGTGCATTTTAGGATAGTTTTCTCCGCTCTGTAAAGAACGCTGTCGGAGTTTGGATTGTGTCTGTTTTTGGTTCTGCTTGTCTAGGAACAGGGCACAGCTTTCATTTTCTGATGTGCTTTTTGATTTCCTTTTTCAGAGAACTGTGGTTCTCATCGTAGAAGTCTTTCACTTGCTTAGGTTAATTTTTAAGTATTTCATTTTTCTTGGTACTTTTGTGAGTGGCATTTTCCCCTTGTTTGTGTACAAGAACATTTTGATTTTCGTGTGTTGATTTTTGTATCTTGCTGTTCTGTTGAATTTGGTTATCAATTCCAGGAGCTTTCGGTGGATTTTTTTCAGTCTTCCATGCAGAGGGCGATGTCATCTACAGATGAGAGTTTAATTTCTTCCTTTCCTATACTTGTTCCTTTTTGTATTTTTCTTGCCCAGTTGTTCTGGCTAATGTCTCGAGTGCCGTGCTGAACTCTAGTTGTGGCAGTGGACATCTTTGACTTGTTTCTGATTTTAGAGTGAAAGTTTTCAGTCTTTTTTTGTTTAATATGATGTCGGCAATGGGTTGGTCACAAATGACTTTTACCAGATTGAGATGGGTCCTTCTATATACCTGTTGTCTTCAGTGTTCTGTTTTTTTTTTAATCATGACTGGATGTTGGATTTTGCCAAAAGCTTTTTCTGTCTATTGTGATGATTGTGTGATTTTTGTCCTTGCTTCTGTTTACGTGAATGGCACTTATCGATTCGCATATGTTGAACCATCCTTGCGTTTGAGGGATGAAGCCTGGTGGGTGGTGGTTTATGATCTTTTTGATTATTTGCTGATTCTGTTTACCGGTATCTTGTGGAGGATTTTCACATCTCTGTTCATCAGAGAGCTTGGCCGGCAGTTCTCTGTTTTGGTTGGATCCTTGTCTGGCTGTGGAGTCAGGGTGTTGGTAGCTTCCAGGAATGGCTTTAGGGCTCCTCTCTCCACCCTTGAGCCGACCTAGGTGTAGGGTGCCGGTTGGAAGGGCACCTGCAGGTCTAGCCTTTTGAGGAGCCGAGGGGCTGTCTTCCTCTGTGGCTGCAGGGTTCCCTCTTAGTGGCAGGGCCGCAGCACCTGCCAGAGTATTTGGAGCACAGTAAGCAGTCGGAGGAGAGGGCACCCCGGGTGTGGCAGCTGTTGAGGCCTCAGGCTGCAGGACACCAACAGCCAGGATGGCGATGGCATCTCCTGTGGCCCCAGCTTGGGACGCCCTGGTCCAAGGGTGGAAAATGTAGGGTCGAGGCGAGAGAGCCAGGCGGCACAGCCTGAAGCCAAGCACAGGCTCAAGGTGGTCCCGGCTGGACTTGGGCAGCGGAACTTAAGGAGGAGGGGGGCGGGCTGGCGGTGGGCAGGGTCAGGGTGACCTTCCTCCATCGGGCCCCACCTGCACACCGTGGGCAGCCTCTGCAGGTGTCACCCTGGCTGCCTGCTGTCCCTGCTCAGCTGAGCATGTGGCAGGTGCAGGTGGGGGGCTGGTACCCGCAGCAATGGCCTATCAAGTGCCACAGTCCTGCCACGGCAGACAGAGAAGAGAAGGCACCCACAGGGCTCCGCAGACCCCGAGCCTGTCCCCCTCCATCTGCTGGAGGGCGGCACGGTCTTTGCGCGGGTATGTGAGGTGTGTACGGGTTGTCACCATGCCTGCCTGAGAGGCGCGTAGGGCCGGCTGCCTCCCTCCGCCTTGCCCTCTGGCCGGGTTCCAGGCCCTGGCTGCTGTCCTGCCTGCTGTCAGTCCCCGGACTGACTTCTCCGCAGCCCTGGGATAGAGGCCAGGTTCTGTGCCCCCCCCACTGGCAGGAGCTGTACCCCGTGTCGGGACTTCCTGGAAATCCCCGAGGCTTCGTGAGGGTGGCAGTGAGGGGGCCCCTGGGGGGTCTCAGTGGCAGGTGGCAGTGTCATCCCTGTGGCTCAGTGGTAGCCGTCTTGCCTGCTGCCCCTGCTGAGCGACAGAAGTCTGCGGCCCTCTGCTTCCGCTTGCTGTGGGGGTGAGGGCGAGAGACTCCGACTCAGGGCATGGCTCCCTGCCACCTCTTCCCCGTGATGGAGTTGAATGGGCTCTGTGCCCACAGCCCTGCCCTGGCCCCGAGCCGCAGGTCTGGGAGATCAGAAGTCTCCCTGGCATCTCTGCATCGCCCTCCGCTGCCTTCAGATGGTCTTCCCAGTCCGGCTGCTCCTGGATGCCTGTGGGTGTAGACGCCAGGTCTGGCTTCTCTGGGATTCTCCTCACCAGGGCCATCTGGGGACCTCGGATCCTGGCCTGGGCCCCTGGCCATGCCTGGCTTCCAGGCCCCTGGCTGCCCTGGAGGCCATCTTGGCCCTGGCCGGGCCTGTGTGGCCCAGAAGAGGGCTCTGTTCTTTGCAGTCAATTCCTCAGCCTTGGCTGGGGGCCCTGGATGCTTGTCCCCTCTTTCAGGGGCTCTCTGGCTGGCTCCACTGTCCAGTGCTGTGGTGACACCTGGCCCAGGGGTGTCCCGCTCTGAGCCTGGAGCTGCTGGGGACAGGGGCACTGGCCTGACGCGCCTCTCTCTGCAGGCTGCTGTCCCCAAGGCCCAGCCTTCTCACCCCGGCCGGCGACCCCAGGGCCAGCGCCTCGCCCCAGAAACCACTGGATCTGAAGCAGCTGAAGCAGCGGGCAGCCGCCATCCCCCCGATCGTGAGTGTCTGTGGTGTGGCAGGGTGGGCTGGGCCTGCACCTGTGGCTGCTCAGCACTCCTGCCTCTTGCTTCCTGGAGGAGACTCTGGGGACGGGTGGGGACAGGGCCAAGAAGCTAGAGGGGGAGGGGACAGGGTCTCCACCCTCTCATACCACCAGCAGCCTCCTGAACCCCCAGGCCAGGGCAGGGTGGCAGAGGCGTAAGTCCCCTAGTCTGTAATAGCACCTCAGCCAGAGACGCATGGGAGCCCCCCCTTCTGATCCTGGGCCCTAAGAGAGTCCTCCTGAGGTGCTTTCCAAGAGCTGGGCAATCTTGAATCCTCCAAGGGATTTGGAGAACGGGGACAGAGCTGGGCAGCTATGCTGTCCCCTTTTTCTGAAGTGGGCAACTCCCCTTGTGCCGAGACCCTTGCCCCCACTGGTGACCAGAGTCCCTTGCCGCCCCTGGGCCTCGGTTTCCAGGCAGCCACAGAGGCCACGTGCTGACCTCTGTGATCTAGGATGCCATATGCACCAACCCCCCCTCCAGGTCACCAAGGCCCACGAGCCTCCCCGTGAGGACGCAGTGCCCCCTCAGCCGGCACCCACCGCCCCACCACCCCCGCAGCACCTGCAGCCAGAGAGTGATGCCCCCCAGCCTGGCAGCAGCCCACGAGACAAAAGCAGAAGCCCCGCACCCCCCACCGAGAAGGAGGGTGAGTGTGAGCGGGTGAGGGGCAGCGTCCATCTGTCAGTCCGTCCATCCGGGCCAGGTGGGCAGGAGGCCGTCGGACAGGCTGCGGAGCCAGCGTTTGGGCTGCGGAGGGTCCCCGTGGCCTCCGGCCATCGCCCTGGCTCAGCGAATCCATCTTGGCTCAGGAAGCCTGGCTTGGCAAGGCTGTCTACACAGGGCTTCTGGGGCTGACGGCGACCGGTCACCTTGGCCTTGCTCCTGGCTGAGGCCGCGAGGCCCCGGGGGTCAGTGAGGTGACACCAGCAGCTCTGTGGCACTCTCCCCGGTTCTGTTCCCTAGACCTGCCGTTTCTGGCCCGCTGGGCGGAAGACATCCCAAGCCTGCATCCCCAGCAGTCGCCTGCCTAGCTCAGCCTGGCACACAGCCGGTGCTGTTGGCACGTGGCATCCCCACCTGAGCTGCCCACTGCCCCGCCCACCACCTGGTCACTGCGTCCCTCCTTCTCTAGTCCCCAGCTGACCTTCAGCCACGGGCCTCCTCAGCGAGGCTGCCAGGGATGCCTGTCCTGGGCTAGAGAGCAGAGCTGTCCCCAGCGCCAGCTCCTCACCTGCTGCAGGTCTGAGGCCTCCCAAACAGGCATCTTCCCACCACCAGGGATGTTGAGGCTGCTGGATCTGGACAGCAGTGATGAGCAAGCCCTGCCCTGTGCAGTGGGGGTGTGGCCCTGGGCAGTGTGGGTACCGGGGCCTCTCGGGGAGGGGGCATGGGAAGAAGATAGCTGGTGCTCCATGCAGCAGGCACAGCATGTGCAAAGGCCCCGGGACAGAGACAGCTCGGGTGATAGGGCAGTGCCAGGGGCTGAGAGGATGGGAGAGATGAGGTCAGGGGGTAATGGGCCAGATGTTGCGGGCCTCACAGGCTGCGGGATGAGGGTTATGTGTCAGGAGGAGTGGATGCTCCTGGAAGGCTTTTAAGTGAGCGTGTGTTAGGGGAGGGACCGACAACATGATCTATGTCGTGGAAACCTCTCTGTAGTCCCCGTGGAAGTGAAAGGACCATAGGGAGTGGAGTGCGGGAGCAGAAGGCCCCAGTACTATTCCCGGCCAGCCACAGAGGCAGCTGGGACTTCACAGGTGGCCGTGGAGGTGGGAGGAGGAGCCAGCAGGGCCAGGGGTGGGATTTGCCTGGCCCGGTGCCGTTGGACAGAGCTCTGAAGGACATTCCACGCCCCCAGGAGGTGGTGGAGTGTCAGCTCCTACCCTGGCCAGGCCTGCCTGGGGCTAGCCGGAGCCTGTAGACTGGCCTCAGCCCACACAGGGGCCGTGAGCCGCCAGCCCGAGGTTTCGGTGCTGGCCCCGGGCCCATAACATTGGCACGGTCTGGGCCATGCTGTTTCCTGGACTTGCTCCCTGTGGGGCTGCGCACCTGGCCTCAGGCACTACAGCCTGCTTCTTGGTGGCCCCGGGGACACCGGGAACTTGACGCCCAGCTCTGCCTCTGCACTCGGGAAGCACCCGACTGGCCCCATGTACGGCGGCTCTGCCAGGCTGGTCCCTCGGGCTGCCCCCGGGCCCCGCCAGAGGAACAGGCTGCCTCTCGGGCTCCCGGCCCCCTGCCCTGCCTGGCACTGCCTAAGTTGCCAGTCTGCCCTGAGGCCCCGCCCACTGGGAGCAGCCAGCCTCACAGTAAGGCCGCCTCGGTGGGGGGCTGCTGGGAACGCGGATCCCACAGCCAGTCACCCCCACACCCGCCACCATGTTCAGGGGCAGCTCAGGGTCTCCTGTTAAGGCTGGGCGGCCATGGGACCTCTGTGTCACCTGCTGCCTTGCAGGCCTTGCTAATAGATTTCCTTGCTGTCCTGGAGGCCCAAGCTACCCACATGATGCCTGGTCCCAGGGGCCAGGTGGTCTCTGTGCCTGGCTGTCAGCCAGTTCTTCCCCAGCACGGCTCCTCCTGGGGGCCTCCAGGCTCAGGATGGGTTTCAGTTGAGGGCCTGCTGTGTTCATGGGACATCCCAGGCCTGAGGGCCAAGCGTTGCACGTCCCTTCGCTTCCCGTGGCCGTGTGGCCCTGGCTGGGACCACTTGCTGGGCCTGCTCAGTTTTCCCGCGTGTTAGACCACTGCAGTCATTTCCTGGAGGCAGGGGAGGGTGAACAAGCCGCTTGTGGTCACCCGGAGAACCAGCCACGTTGGATTCAGGTCCTGACTCGTGCGCACATTGGCTGTGGCGGCAGGGACGTCCCCTAACACGCCTGCCCTTGCAGTCCCTCGACCTCAGGGGCAACCGAGAGCCCCCAGCCCTGCCCGAGACACACTGCTGTGCTGGTTGGAGCATTGTGGGGACATGGGGCAGTGCCCGGGCCTTTGCAGGCCTCTGGAGACAGGCTGGCAGGGCTGCCAGCTCCTCCAGACAGCCGAGCACCCCCTGACCTCCCGCCCACCCTGTGCCCCAGCAGAGAAGCCCACGTTCTTCCCAGGCTTCTCAGCCGAGGGCCAGAAGCTGCCCACGGAGCCGCCGTGCTGGACACCGGGCCTGCCGTTCCCCGTCCCCTCTCGTGAGGTGATCAAGGCCTCCCCGCACGCCCCGGACGCCTCTGCCTTCTCCTACGCGCCCCCTGGTGAGCAGACCAGGCTCCAGGCCCAGTCTGAGGTTTTCGCACTGCTCTCGGTCACTAGGGAAACAGGCGCCGCGTCGCATCCATTATCCCTGCAGAGTACTGAAATCTCAGATCTGTCCCTCCCCTCCCTGAGCAGGCCGTCCCTGCGTCCAGCCCGTCGGCTCTCAGAGCGCTTCCCTGTCCCTGCGGTTCTGAGCCAGGGCAAACAGTCAGTGCCCAGTGACCGCGCTGTGAGCCTGTTGAAGGGTGTCCTGTGTTCTCCAGGCCTCTGGGCTTCGCCAGGGCTGATCCAGACAGACACCTGGAGAGCGAAGTGGGAGCAGGGATGCAGGTTTGGGGGGCCGCAGAGGACCTGAGTAGTGGAGTGGACAGAGGAAGCACCAGGGGCCCCAGAGTCTGAAGGGAGACCTGGTCACCGGGCAAGGTGCCAAAACGTGTGCAGGGCACCCCCTAGGGACCACGGGGCGGACGACACGCGGCCCTACAGACAGCCCCGTACCCTCAGGTCACCCGCTGCCCCTGGGCCTGCATGACAGCCCCCGGCCTGGCCAACCTCGTCCGCCCACCATCTCCAACCCACCACCTCTCATCTCCTCCGCCAAGCACCCCGGCGTCCTTGAGCGGCAGATGGGTGCCATCTCCCAGGTATGAGTAGGCGAGGAGAACCGGGCAAGGTCAGGTTCTTGGGCCTGCGTGCCGACTCTGCACCGTGGGAGCTGGCCCAGGGCTGGTCTGGGAGGTCCCCAGGGAGGTGGCCTGAGCACTTGCTCTGGGACTAGGCTGTGTGGCCTGAGGCTGGGGGCTTCACCCCTCCAGCCCACTGTGGAACAACAGGCGGTAGACGTAGAGCCCCAGCTCCTTGTGTGTGCAGGGGCTGATGGGTCGCTCTGGCAGGGACTGTGGCGGGGGACCTCAGGGCAGCTGTGACCCACCTCTGCCCGCAGGGAATGTCAGTCCAGCTGCACGTCCCCTACTCCGAGCACGCCAAGGCTCCTGTGGGCCCCATCACCATGGGTCTGCCCCTCGCTGTGGACCCCAAGAAGCTGGGTAAGGGCCTGGACCCAGACCCGGGTCCCACTTGGCTCCGGCTGTCCATGCTGGGGGTAGGGGCGGACTCTGGGGTGCAGCAGTTGCGGGGGGCAGCCTCCCTGTTCCGGGATGCAGGCTCACCCCTCTTGCTGCTACCCCCAGCGCCCTTCAGTGGAGTGAAGCAGGAGCAGTTGTCCCCCCGGGCCCAGGCAGGGCCCCCCGAGAGCCTGGGTGTGCCTACAGCCCAGGAGACGTCTGTGTTGCGAGGTGAGGCCTTGCGCCGCCCTCCGTGCCCTGCCTTATTCCTGTCCCTGCAGCTGGGGAGGTCGAGGCCACCCAGGTCCTTTCCAAGCCCTGCTGGATAGTGTCACCCCCCAGCCCCCCGCCAAGGCCTCTGTCCATGTGAGACCCTGAGCAGGAGCCGCGGGTGGCTCTTGGTCTCCAGGCTCCAGGAAGGGCACAGACCTCAAGCGCATGTCTCTTGTCTTCCAGGGACAGCTCTGGGCTCTGTGCCCGGCGGCAGCATCACCCGGGGCATCCCCAGTACGCGGGTGCCCCCCGAGAGCCCCAGCACCTACCGCGGCTCCATCACACACGTAGGTACCTGGCGCAGGGAGCAGTGGGCGCGGGGGCCCGTGTTTGTCCTGTGTCCCGCCTAGCATGGCTCATACCTCGCCACCCAGGTGGCGGCTGAGCAGGGTGATTTTGAAGCCACAGCAGCATCAGTAAAATGCCGTGACTGTGGACCCTGGGAGTCACTTAGGCCAGTGGGGAAGGTGACCTCCAGCCACGGCTGGAAGAAACTGAGGGTCGGAGTGGGCAGGAAGCTCGGGGCAGCATGTACCGGGGCCAAAAAGTGGGAGGTGGGGAGGGTCCTGACGTGTGCTAGAGAGCGATCGATCTGGAACCATTGTGTCGGACTTGCACACACACACACCTGCACGTTAGTGGTGGAACTCCAGGCTGCACGATGGTGTGCCATATGGTAGCAGGTTCCTCTGCTCTTCCTAACACGACACCCCTGCCCAAGGACAGTGCACGTCTTCCACTCCCCGAGCAGTCCCCAAGTGTGACCGCGTGCTCTGCTCTGCATATTTCAAGGCGCAGCAGGGGCCCTGGAGTCCCAGCCTGTGCCCTGCAGGCCGGGACACCCCCATCTTCAGGGTGCCCACAATGCGGGACCAGGGCTGGCACACAGTGGGGCCCCGCGTCACCCGTCTGCAGTCATAGATACAGCAGAGGGGCCTCAGGATCTGGGGGCACAGACTCGAGTCTTCGTTTTGTAAATGTGCGAACCGAGGTGCACGGAGAGGGTAGTGACCCGACACGGGCTGTCTGCAGTGGGGGGGACAGCTGCCGTGTGGTCCCTGACTGTCCAATCCCAGACCTGCATTCAGACTACCTCCACGCATGTTCTTGGAAGTCACCCAGGCAGGGGCCACCCATGTGGCCTCCTGCCGTCGACTTGAATACGTCTCCTGATGGGGTGCTCACTCCCTCTGCAGTGGTGCTTCTCAGTGTGGGGAGGGTCTTGGCCCCAGGAGACACTGGGCGTATCTAGTGGCACAGCTCGGGGGTGTCTAGGGGTGCAGGCCCGAGGCAGCAAGGCACAGAGGTCCCTGGTGCCGCGGCCAAGCACGGTTAGGGCTGAGTTTTGGAATCTGCCCCGCTGGGCTCCGGAAACCGAGGTGTGTGATGCGTGGTCCCAGTACTCAGCAGATGCTGCTGTTGACAGGGAAACCCACATGGGGTGGGAGTGGGGGGACAGGGTCCCAACTCTGACTCTCAAGAGCCAGAGACACTGGGCGAAGCCCCCCAACCCCTCCCTGTGCCCTGGTGTCCCCATCTGAATGGCGCCTGACACGGGATTATTCTGGGGACAGTGTGAGTGATGTCAGGTGGTCCTGAGCCATCCCACCCCATGGGGCTGCATCCTGGTGGCTCGTGCTGCCTGTGTGTTCTGGTGTGGGTCACTGGGGTCCTTGGCCCGCAGGGCACCCCGGCTGATGTGCTGTACAAGGGTACCATCACCAGGATTGTGGGCGAGGACAGCCCCAGCCGCCTGGAGCGCGCCCGTGAGGATGGCCTGCCCAAGGGCCACGTCATCTACGAGGGCAAGAAGGGCCACGTGCTGTCCTATGAGGGTGAGTGCAAGGCGCAGGGACGGCGCCAAGGCCCAGGCAGGTCCTCACCTGCTCATGCCAGGGTGGGACTGTGCTGGGCAGGACTCAGCGGGGACTGAGGGAGCCTGGCTTGTCTGGTCACATGATGTTTCGAGGGAGCCAAGCCTATGCCAGGACTGTGGACACGGTGGGGACTCAAAACACCCTGTCCCCACCTGGATTGGCTCTCAGGCCACCCACTGCAGGGCTAGTGTGCTGCGGCTGGCCAAGGAAAGAGAAGCTGCTGGGAAGTATGGCCGGGTGGCAGCCACCGGCAGCCCCATCCGTGAAGGGTGCAAACCGTCTGTGGGTGCGGTTGGCCTCAGCCCTGTGCCTTGACCTCTGCCACGCTGGGCGCTGGGGCTCCAGATCCAGGGAGCCTCAGGGCAGGGCTGGGGGCTCGGGGGAGGAAGTGAGCTTCCTAGCGGATGCGGGTACAAGTGGGAGCAGCTCAGGCCCCCCTCGGTGCCAAAGGCTGTGGCCCTGAGCGGCCTCCTGTGCCTCTTCTGCGCCTGTGGCCCCCTCTCCTGCCCTGGAAGTAGGGCTGGTTCCCTGGGTTGGGCACAGGCCTCCCTCCACAGTCAGGGATGTGGTCTTGGGGACCCACCAGCAGCCAGCGGGGCCGACTTGCCGCCCAGGCCTCTGCAGCCTCTCTGTCCTCTTTGAAGCGGCTCTCGGCGGTGTGGCCCATGCTTTTCCTGGGGCCAGCCTGGGTGTGAGGCTCTGGGGCCTCTGTTTGCGTCCAGGGGCTCCGACTGGATGGGAAGATCCAGCGGCTCGGTGGGCAGCGTTGGCCTCGCTCCCTCCAGCTGCCCTTCCCGAGCCTCCTGCAGCCTGCGGGGCACAGATCAGCATGCAGAGTCCCAGGAGCTGGAGGCAGGGCTCAGTCCCCGGCGGGGGTACGGCTCCTGCAGCTCCTTTCTGCTGCCCAGACTCGGGCACACGGCAGAAAGGCCCTGGGGAGGTCCCGCCCTGTCTGGCGGCCCCTCCACTCAGACCACAGCCCGAGCGGACGCGTGTAGGGTGCACACCCTGGCTGGCCCTCATCATCCCTGTGGTTCCAGGTGCCATGTCTGTATCCCAGTGCCCCAAAGAAGATGGCCGTAGCAGCTCTGGACCTGCCCATGAGCCGACCGCGCCCAAGCGCACCTACGACATGATGGAGGGCCGCGTGGGCAGGGCCCTTGCCTCTGCCAGCATCGAGGGTGGGCACCACACTCCCCAACACCCCCGTGCCCTTCGCCTCCCCCTGTGGAGCCCAGTAGTGCCACGTTCCCTGCTCTTCCCTGCCCACCAGGCATCTCTCAGTTCCCCCGGAGGGAGGAGGTGGGATGGTCAGCGTGGGGAAACAATCTGGGCTCTCCGAGGCTCTACCCAGAGGCCACACAGGCCTGGGAGACGGGCACTTGCTCGCCAGGTCTTGTGCCGCCTTCGCTGTGAGCAGCGGGCCCCTCGCCCGTGCCGTGACGCCGACACCCTCTCCCGCCAGGTCTCATGGGCCGCGCCATCCCACCTGAGCGCCACAGCCCACACCATCTCAGAGAGCAGCATCACCTGCGCGGCTCCATCACGCAAGGTGCCCGCCTGTGCCCGCAGCCCCACCGGGGACCCGTGACCGGCTCGTGTGCAGATGGAAATGGAGGGAGAGTGTGTGATGGCAAAGAGAAGGCGGGACGCCGTCCCGGCTCAGCGGTGTCATTCACAGGCCCCTGCTGCATGCTGGGTGCCAGTCCAGGGCTGAGGGGCAGGGACTGGTCCTGGTCCTGGCCCTGCGCCCGGTCGCTGGCGGGGCAGTTGCTGCGATGGGCCCTGCACTTCCTGCCTTCATGTATCTGGTGATAAATGAGGGCCCTGAGGCTCAGGGAGGTGCGGCCAGGCCTGAGTCCTGTGGCACGGGGAGGGTCCAGCCTGGGGTGGCCAGGTGGGCGTGGGAGCCTGGGGTCAGCAGCACCCGCCTGCCCGCCGCCCACAGGGATCCCACGCTCCTACGTGGAGGCCCAGGAGGACTACCTGCGGCGCGAGGCCAAGCTGCTGAAGAGGGAGAGCTCCCCACCGCCCCCCCCGCCGCCGCCACGAGACCTGGCCGAGGCCTACAAGGGCCGGGCCCTGGACGCCCTGGGCCCCCTGAAGCTGAGGCCAGCCCATGAGGGCCCAGTGGCCACGGTGAAGGAGGCCGGCCGCTCTGTCCATGAGATCCCACGCGAGGAGCTGCGCCACACGCCCGAGCTGCCCCTGGCGCCGCGGCCGCTCAAGGAGGGCTCCATCACCCAGGTAGGGCCCTGTCACCTCGGTGCCGCCGTGTGGTGGAGGGGTCCCTTCCCTGTCCACCTTACCAGGCAGTAGGCCGAGCTTCAGAGAGGTTAAGGAAGTCACCCCAGGGACACACGGCAAGCAAATCGTGGTGGGTTGTAAAACCCCAGCACAGATGTGCCGAAGTCGGCACCATGTGTACTTCTCGGCGTCCACTTCTCCGCCCCCGGTAGGCCCAGCCCAGTAGGGGACCGGCCACAGGGAGAGGAGCTGGTCAGCAGGAACCCCTGAGGGCCACTGTCCCTCACGTGCAGAGGAGGCCTGACGGGACGAAGGAAGAGGCAGCGTGTGGGTGAGGGCGGAAGGACTGGGCAGTCGCAGCTCTTCGGGACGGGCAGTGTCCAGCCCGTGTCCCGGCAGGGCCAGGCTGACGCACGAGTGTCTCCTTTGTAAGTGTAGGGCTCTCTTCTCGAAGGTGATGGGAACGTTGTCTCCGCCGTGCCCAGTGTCCCCAGGCCAGCAGAGACAGGCGGTGGCAGTTGAGGGATGTGCTCCTGGGTATCCGGGCTGCTCATGGTGCCTGTGACCCATCTCTGCAGCCAGCACACGTGAAGCTGGGCCCGAGCTCCATGCCCGAGGCCTCGCCCAGGGCGGGGGAACCGGGCTGTGCTGCTGGACTCCCCAGGGAGGTCTGCACACCCAGGGCCGCTGCCTGCCCCTTCCTGCAGCACCCAGGTGGCCCCGGCTCAGGGTGGCGTGTCTCTCTCGCTCCCGGAGGGGCCGGCTGTCCCCTGCCTGAGGAGGTGCAGAGCGTCACTCCCACATTACGGGCGAGAAACAAGGTCTCAGAGAGGGACAGCCAGTCTGGGCCCAGGATGGCGCCTGCACCCTTGGGGTTGTCACCTGGCCTTTGCCGGGACAGAATACCCACAGCCTGTACCTTGAAGGAGGATGGGGACTTGGCTCATGGTTTTAGTGGATTCGGGTCCTGGCCGGCAGCCCCAAGGCGGGAAGGGCGTGGGGGGCAGTCCGTCCAGCGTAGGACATCGGGAAGCAGAGGGGGTGGGGACAGCAGGCGCCCACCCAGGGCACAGCCCTGTGACCGCTTCCACCCCTGCCATGGGCCCTCTCGAGGCCCCCCATGCGTCCCCAGCAAGGGGGAGCGTCTCGGGCTCACAGCAACCCCGACTCCTAGGGCACCCCGCTGAAGTACGACGCTGGTGTGTCCGCTGCCGGCTCCAAGAAGCACGACGTGCGCTCCATCATTGGCAGCCCGGGCCGCACCTTCCCGCCCGCGCTCCCGCTCGATGTGGTGGCTGACGCCCGGGCGCTGGATCGCACCTGCTACGAGGAGAGTCTCAAGGGCCGGCCGGGGGCCACGGGCGGCTCAGGGGGCTCCATCACCCGCGGGGCGCCTGTCGTGGTGCCGGAGCTGGGTAAACCGAGGCAGAGCCCACTGGCCTATGAAGACCACGCCGCGCCCTTTGCCAGCCACCTGCCGCGCGGCTCACCCGTGACCACGAGGGAGCCCACGCCACGCCTGCAGGACGGTGAGTGGCAAGCGCCCACTGGCGAAGGACAGGCAGGTCCATCTGCAGATTGGTTCTGGCCCCTCCAGCATCCTGCTGCTCGCAGATGCTTCTTAAAAATTTAAGTCAGCCTGGTGTGATGGTGCACACCAGTCATTGCAGCACTCTGGGAAGCTGAGGCAGGAGGATTGAAAAGTCAGACCCAGCCTGGGCCAATTAGCATGATAGTGTCTCAAAAAATAAAGTGCAACGGGCTGGGGATGGAGCTCAGTGTCCAGGCCCCGGGTTCAGTCTCCAGTACTGAAAAGAAAATTAAATGATGCCCACCCTCAACTTACTCCCTGCAGCAGTTTTATACTTAGGAAAAAAATAAAAGTACCTCACTGTGGCCGCAGGGCAGCTTCCTGCCCACACCGGTCTCTGCCAAGTCCCTGCACCCTGCAGGCTGTGACGCCCCATCCTCCGTTCCCATGTGTTCATCTGTCTGTGCGCCAGGCCTTTGCACATGCCGACTCCCCTGCCCATCACATCTGGAGCTCGCTGGCCCCTCTTCAGCCCCAGTCTCCTTGTCATGTCCTTGGTGATATAGGACCACCCCGTCCAGCCCTGGGCACGACCTATGACATTTTAAAATTTCCTTCAGAACATTTATCACTCTGAAATCCTTGTGTGTTTACTAGCCTGTCACCCGTCTCCTGCCTCCAGTGTCACCTCCGTGGGGCTGGAGGGTTTTGTGTGGGTCCTGCTGGGGTCACAGATAGAGGCTGTGTGAACATGTCACTGAATGAACGAATGAATGAACGCGTTTCCTAAAAAGGAACTAAGCAGATGAGTAAATGGAAAGGAAGACAAACCGAAAGCAGGGAAATGGTGCGTGGAGGGAGGGACCCCAGGAGCCCGGGGCCCTGTGTGGGGCTGGGCGGCTGTGCAGCTGTGTGCCGTGCTGAGCCTGCCGTGACTGTCCCCACAGCCAGCCTCCTGTCCAGTAAGACATCGCAGGACCGGAAGCTGACATCCGCACCCCGCGAGGTGGCCAAGTCCCCGCACAGCACGGTGCCCGAGCACCACCCGCACCCCATATCCCCCTATGAGCACCTGCTGCGGGGCGTGAGCGGCGTGGACCTCTACCGCAGCCACATCCCGCTGGCCTTTGACCCCACCTCCATCTCCCGCGGGATCCCGCTGGATGCAGGTGACTGGCCTGGGAATGGTGTGTGCTGTCAGGGACCCTGCCAGCCCATGGTCTCCCTGGGCACCTACAGCCCAGTTCTGGGAAGGGGAAGCCGAGGCCCAGGGAGAAGAAGACCCAGCCACACAGTCATGGACAGTTTGGTTTAAAGCAGGATTTGAGGAACACAGCAGGTTAAACGGTATTCAGTGATTTTCTTTTCCTGCCAGACTGACTGGTTCCTGTAGGATTGTAAACACGTTAACTGAGGGCTCAAGTGTGTGCGTTGACCAGACAGACAGGATCTGGAGGCCTTTTTAAAAGGGTGCATTGCTGGGGTATGTTAGCGATCGACATTTCGGTCACTCATGGGAGAGTCTCAATGCCAGAGGACACGTAGGAGACGCTGTCACATGTTGGGGAGCAGTCGTTTGCCCACTGTTGAGGCTCTCGGTTATGTTTTGTAGAGAGCGCTTTGTGTGACTTACGATTAAAAGGTGTGAGGCATGTTTTTAAAAATTGTTTTTATTGTAGTGAAAGACACACTGGATTAAACCCCCACAACCCTCCCCCCACTTTGGACACACTGATCCCATCGTTCTAACCGCTTTCTGCAGTAGCTCTGGAGTCCTCTTCCCGAGTGTCTTTACAAGATGTGATCAAAAATACAGTGTGTCCTCATCCATCTTACTCACGGGATCTGGCACCATATGACTTCGGCTCCTCCCCAAAGTCCAAATGACCATGGAAGGGACATCGAGGCAGCCACAGCAGTGCAGCTAAAGACACTCACACGAGAGGACTCCAGAGCTGCTGCAGACGACGGGGCTCTGTGAAGGGTGATCAGTGTCTCACTGTAAGAAGCCTTTTGAATTGAAGCATTCTTTGTACTTCGGGTCGCGCCCCCTGCAGGGGAGATGCATCTGGGGTGCGGAAATGGGAGCGTTCAGACCGGGTCAGGCTGCCTAACCTTGCTCCCTGCCTCCGCAGCCGCCGCCTACTACCTGCCCCGGCACCTGGCCCCCAACCCCACGTACCCGCACCTGTACCCGCCGTACCTCATCCGCGGCTACCCCGACACGGCAGCCCTAGAGAACCGTCAGACCATCATCAACGATTACATCACCTCACAGCAGATGCACCACAACGCCGCCACCGCCATGGCCCAGCGTGCCGACATGCTCCGCGGCCTGTCACCCCGCGAATCCTCCCTGGCTCTCAACTATGCCACCGGCCCTCGAGGTGGGCGGGGCAGGCGCCGCCAGGCGGCGGGTGGGAGCAGCCGTGGGTGTCCTCCAGTGCGCCGTCCCTCCCCCGCTCTGCGGGCATCCTTGGGGGCTAGTGGCGTCCCTCTCTCAAGCCTCCTCCGGCATCGGCTGGTTTGCTGTCCCCCGCAGGCATCATCGACCTGTCCCAAGTGCCACACCTGCCTGTGCTGGTGCCTCCGACACCTGGCACTCCCGCCGCCGCCATGGACCGCCTCGCCTACCTCCCTGCCGCCCCGCAGCCCTTCGGCAGCCGCCGCAGCAGCTCCCCGCTGTCCCCAGGTAGGTTGCCTGCCCCCAGGGCCCTCGCACCCACCGCAGCCCTGCCCCTCGCCGAGCCTGTGCTTCACCATCCCCCAGGAGGTCCCACACACTTGACAAAACCTGCCGCCATGTCCTCGTCAGAGCGGGAGCGGGAGCGGGACAGGGAGCGGGAGCGGGACAAGTCCATCCTCACGTCCACCACCACCGTGGAGCACGCGCCCATCTGGAGACCTGGTAGGCGTCGCCCCCGCCCCGGGCCGGGGTCCAGCAGCCACACGAGCCCGCCCCGCTGACCCAGCCGCCTGTCCCCAGGTACAGAGCAGAGCGGCGGCAGTGGCAGCAGCGGGACCGGGAGCAGCAGTAGCCGCCCTGCCACCCACAGCCACGCCCACCAGCACTCTCCCATCTCACCCCGGACCCAGGACGCCCTGCAGCAGAGGCCCAGCGTGCTGCACAACACAGGCATGAAGGGCATCATCACCTCCGTGGAGCCCAGCACACCCACGGTCCTGAGGTGGGCCAGGTTGGCATGAGGGAGCCGTGCGCGGGAGCCACGGGCTGGGAGGCGGCAGGGGGCAAGGGGTGCGAGGACGGGTGGCGGGTGGGTGGGCGCAGACGGGTCGGTTGTAAGTGGGCGCTCGGGTGACGGGCAAGTAGGCGGATGTGGTAGGCCTCAGTGTGTTAGGTGGATGGCTGGGTGGATGGAAGGACAGTCAGGTTAGACAGGCAGGCGAGCGTGTGGGGTTAAGGAGACACACGAGAGACCCGGTGGGGGGTGATGGGTGGGATGGGGGTGGATGGAAGGGTGGGTGGGTTTGAGAAGTAGGAGATTGGGCTGGGTGGTTGGGTGGATGGATGAGACTCAGCCAGGCAGGTGTCAGGCTGGGTGGATGGATAGTTGCATTTAAGAGGCAGGAGGATGACTGGATGGATGGATGATGGATGGACGGATGATGGGTGGATGGATGGCCAGATGGAAGGATGGATGGGTGGGTGGATGGATGGATGGATGGACAGATGATGGATGGATGGATGGACAGATGGATGGATGGGTGGATGGATGGATGGGTGGATGGATGGATGGATGGCCAGATGGTGCACATGCGCTCGGCTACTCCTTGTGTGTCCTGAGCAGCCCTCCTTCCTGTCCACACGCCTGGGCCTTATTGCCTCCCCTTACCCTGATGCGTGGCTGCGCTTTGGGGGGGGTCCCCACGCGTCTGTGAGCACATACAGTCTGTCTCCTCGGCAGAAAGGTGCAGTGCTTCTGTCTGTCTTGTTCACTGCCGGATTCCTGGGTTCTGGAAGACTCAGTAAAAACTCTGGGATGATGGAGTGAATGAGTGAATGAACGCGGAGGGCAAGACCACGATGGCATTAACGGGGGTGAGCGGGCTGAGTCTCGCAGCTCAGACTCAGAGGGGCAGATGTATTCGAGGAGCAGCAGGCAGCCTGGACCCTCCTTGGTCTCGGGCAATGTGGACTTGCCGAGAGTGTTGGCGAGAGAGGAGCCCGCTGGCCAGCAGCTGCCTGACCGCCTTCTCTCCCCCCAGGTCCACCTCCACCTCCTCTCCTGTCCGCCTGGCTGCCACATTCCCACCCACCACCCATTGCCCGCTGGGTAGCACCCTGGATGGAGTCTACCCCACCCTCATGGAACCCGTCCTGCTGCCCAAGGAGTCCCCCCGGCTCACCCGGACAGAGCGGCCGCGTGCGGACGCCGGCCACGCCTTCCTCAACAAGCCCCCGGCCCGGGAGCCCGCTTCCTCCCCCAGCAAGAGCGCTGAGCCCCGGCCCCTCGCGCCCCCCAGCTCCAGCCACGCAGCCATCGCCCACGCCCCGGCAAAGAGCCTCGCGCCCCACCACGCCAGCCCGGACCCACCGGCGCCGCCCGCCTCGGCCTCCGACCCGCACCGGGGAAAGACTCAAAGTAAACCCTTTTCCATCCAGGAACTGGAGCTCCGTTCTCTGGGTAAGACCACCCTGACAGCGGCCACCTTCATAGACGCGATAATCATGCGTCAAATTGCCCACGATAAGGGGCCGCGGGAAGGAGGTTCGCGGGCCGACGACTCCCCTCGCCATGGTAAGCGTCCCGGCCACCACCCGCCCTCTCGGGGCCTCCAGATACTTCCAGACCTTTGCCTTTTGTCCCCCCCCCCC